>JBAKBP010012338.1:0-68010 GCA_037953745.1 Lithodes maja | reverse complement strand
CGCACTGCTTTCTTTTCAAATTTTGTACTTTTATTATAATTATGTATGTATGTATGTATTGTGACGCATGTCGAGTATGAGCATGCTGTACAGAACGCCCAGTCAGGCCCCACTCTCGCTAGGATCGTCAGGGCAGGAACTTTGGCTGTAGTCTGTGTAGAGTTTCCTAACTCAGTTTATGTGAACCGTTGTACTATAAGTATTATCATTATGTATTTTGTTTTCTTCTAAGTCAACGAGTTCTATTTTATATCATTAGATATAAGTATTGTGTGTGGGACTTGTATGTAATGATGAGAGGAGAGAGAGAGAGATATTACGTGGCGGGGGGTCAGTGAGTGCGCCACGCGGGCCGGTAGGCCTAATTCCTTCCTCCCTCCTCCCTTCCTCCCTTTCAGCGCGTGGGAAGTTCTTTGTCGATCCCAGATTAAGAGAGAATATGACGTCATGATTGCCAGTGGGCGGTCCTTAGTGTTGGCGATATGCTCGCTAAAGGGCCGAGTATAAAAAGGGAGGTCCCGCCGCATTTTCCTCAGAACTCATCAGGCAAAGCGACCTCTCATATCCCTTGCAACTATCCATATTCTTCCGACTGATGTGAACTTTCTCTACTCTCTGAACAGCCTACCTTCTTCTCTTCTCGTCCCTGTTTAACCTCCATGACCCCTTTGGTGCAGATTTAGTCAGCCAAAGTATTATCGCTTGAGTTCTCACGAGATAAGTGCCTGTTAGATAGCCTATTTTTGGAAGGGTTAACTAGAATAGGATTGATTGATGTTTGTTGCACTCGTATATGTATTTCCCTGTGTACTATTATTCATGTTCCTGTTTTCTGCTGGTTTAGGTAATGCTAGACTGGGATAGGGTTCCTCGAGTTGTGATTTCCTATGAGTGCTAGGTTGGTTGAACCAGCACAATTGCAACGGAGACGTGGGAAGCCTAGGGGGTCTTTTTGATTGTGTACCGTGGGAGTTTAGCACTGTGTTGCGAGTGAGGGCTTTTGCCTGTGCCACCCAACACTGTGCTATCTCATTTGCTTGACTTTGAGAGGATCGCCAGGAGAGAACCAGATACTAGTGATCTGGATCTCTCAAGAGAGCATCCCGTCAATTACCGTAATTTGGCCGCACAGTCTTAAGGACCTCGCTAGGCTACGAGCCGCTTGCTCAGCCATTGTCTCTTAACCTTAGATATCCCAGCTAGACTTTGCTCGACCAGCAGATACAGTATAGTATTGAAGCTTCTCCTTATGTATATTATTGTTTAAGCACTATTGATTTCATGCGTGGCACGCTTAGCTACTTCAGAGATTAGTGGCCCACGAGCACAATCTTAGTAGGCTATTGCCAGTGCATTGTCGGAGTACTTCTTCTTAATGTTTGCCATATCCTATTGCTTATTCTTATAATTCTTCTTATGTCAATTTAAGGCCTTTAATTACCAGTGAGTTATTCATTAAATTGCTGTTCAAAATCCGATACTTACTTCTTATGAGTATTCGAGAAGCATCTAACTTATCAGAAGATTCCTTGCTTGATGCTCGAGGACTATTGTTTAACGTAACGTAATAGTGCCGATCCGAAGTAGAGGGTGGAGGACTTCTTAAGTTCTTAGTTCAAGGGTGGATTACTTCGGCTTCGGCCAACACTATTCTTTAGTGTTGTAGTACTTTCTTCTTTGTTTGATTGTTGACCAGACTAGATAACTCCCGTCTTGCTATTAGTCTGTTGTGTGAAACGCTAGTACCGAGTTCTTGTATACCCCGTTATAGCAGATAGAACTCTGGAGGGTAGTGGCGTTTTTTGTTCGGCTGGCAGTACTCTGGGGTTGGGATCGTGTGTTTCCGTTGTGGCAGCGAGCCATACTCGAGTCCTGTGTAAGAGCCCTAGTGTACCCGAGTGCCCGGTCGTAACAAATGGCGACCTTGCTTAGGATTTTGTGAACAGTATAATTTTTTGCAGAGTTGTACAACATTTGTTTGTTCGTACTTTAGCGTACATATTGAAGAATATTTTTTTTTTGTAAGGCAATTAGGAGAGCATTTAAGAGACTCCAGTTAATTTAGTAATTAGTGCTTGCATAAGGGAGTTTAACACTTTTGTCTCGAGAATTTTTTGGTGAACTTCAGTATGTCGTGCCCTAGTACTGACGAGGAGCGAGAGATGCTAAGTGAGGAGGTGCCGTTAGTAACTAGTGAGGAGGATGCTAGACTTTTTGTGAGTAAGCGGTACCACGTGACGGAGGAGAGGCTGACTGGGGTGAATGTTTATGGCTTGCACCTGATAGCCAAGGTTTTGGGTCTATCCAATGTGGGAGGGATGTCCAAGGGGGAGCTGATTTCCTGGGTGTTGCGTGGGCGACATGGGGTTTCGGAGGAGAGGGCGTTTGGGGGGGTTCCTCCCCAGATCCCCTCTCACTCGACTCCCACAGTGCCGTCCACTCAAGTACCGGAGGTTAGCACCCTCCCACAGAGGGATGAGAATTGGAAGATTGGAGTGCCCTCGGGCGGTGCGTATGGTGGTTCCCCAGTTCTTGCCCCCCCTCCTTCAGTAGTGGCAGCTCCCTCTTCCGGCCTGTCTCCTGAGATGATATTTAAACTTGAGCTTGCTAAGATTGAGAATGAATCTAGGAAGCAGGAGAATGAGGCTAGGAAGCAGGAGATTGAGGCTGAGACCAGGAGGCATGAGGCTGAGGTTAGGAGGCACGAGGCTGAGCTTAGATACGACTCAGAGAAATATTGTGCTCAAATAGATTTAGATAAGACTCGTGCAGAGTCGACAGGGATTCGGATGGGCCGTGAGGGCCAAGTAAGAGAACAGTCCTTGTCCCACTTAGTCAAGTTGGTGCCGGCATTTAGTGAAACTGAAGTCACAGAATTTTTTAATCGTTTTGAGAAGAAGTGTAGGGAGCATAATTGGCCTGAAGAGAAGTGGGCAGCTCTAGTCTCCTCAAGACTTACGGGTAAGGGTCTGAAGGCTTATGATGCACTGCCTTTAGAGTCTTGCATTGACTACCCAGTATTGAAGAGAGCTGTCCTACGGGCATACGAGTTGCAACCAGAAACATATCGATTGAAGTTTCGGGGTGTTACGAAGACTAGGGAGGCGACCTTTCTTGAACATGCCCGGGACTTAAAAGATGCACTTGCTAACTGGACACGTTCTGAGAAAGCTGAGACGGCCGAACAGTTGACTGAGCTGTTTCTGCTCGAGCAGTTTTATAAGTGTACTGGTGCAGATATGACTTTAACTATTAAAGAAAAGAACCCTAAAACTCTACAGGAGGCAGCTGAGATGGCTGACCTCCGGCTATCATTAATTCGTGGGTGCGGGTCTGCCCAGCGTAGTGAGGCAGGTAACAAGGGGCGTGACACCCCACCCCCCCGAGTTGGTGATATACATTATGCAAACAAGTACAAGAGCTATGATACCAAGACTGACCACAAGACTAGCACCGTCCCATTTAAGAAGGGGCCGGGCCCTTCCCAGTACCAAGGGAAGCCCAGAGGGGAGTTGGAGTGTTATCTTTGTCATGAAAAGGGGCACTTTGCAAGAGTCTGTCCTAGCAAACCACCTACAGCAGCTGTGTCTTTGGCCTGCAACATTGGTGTGTCTCCGAAGTCTTCTGAGTTTGCCCGGGGCAGTTCGTCAGAGGCTGAGGCACAGCCAATGCAGAAACACCTGAGAGGCTCGAACCCTGCTCAGGATGTTTTTTGCGACCATAGAGGACGGGGTTGCGTGATGTGGGCGGGGCGCAAGCATGGAGTAGAGGTCTTGCGTGATACAGGTGCTTCCCAGACTCTGATGAACAATTTGACTGGCTACCCTATAAATGCGGCTCGGGTGGTAGTGGTGCAGGGTATTAATGCAACTCGGTCATACCCGCTGGTGCGGTTGGAGTTGGAGGTGGATGGTGTGGCACGTGAATTGGATGTTGGGATTGTGGAGAAACTGCCAGTGGAGGGCGTCGACCTTCTTCTCGGCAACGACTTTGCAATGCCCGCTTCTGAGGTTCTACCCTTAGTCGTTGCCGAGAGGCCGGCCGACGTGAGTGGGGGAGAACAAGAGTGTGTCGAGCGGTGCCAGGCACAACCCATGGCGTGTGCTGTCACCCGAGCTCGGGCAGCTAAAGTGTCACAGCCTAGTCCTCCGTCTTCAGACCAGCAGAGGAACGATCAACAGGAGGAGGCTAAAGCTGGAGTTGGTTTTAAGAGTTTTGACTCGGCGGCTCTCCTGGGTGATTCAGTATTGGCACCTATGTTAGAGTCTGGAGAGGCCCCAGGACCTGTCACAGCTAGTGAGGAGGTAGGGCCGGAAGAGACTCCGAGGCAGCAACGTTGCACACGGAGAGAAAAAAGGGTTGCTCAGTTTGATATTGGGGAAGGACTTGGGTTGCTTCGGAAGCATCTAGACAAGTTGGTTCCCTCAGATATTTGTAAACTGCAGTTGGAGGATCCGGAAGTTCAGAAGTGTGGTAATGGTGCTGTCGAGATGAAACACGAGGACGGGGAAGCATGTCATGTGAACCTGTTGGAGGAGTTTGTGAGGCAACCACCTGAGCAGCCTACTGTCCCTGCGTTGGTCTGCCGCGGCCAAGGTGGAGAAGGAGAGGGGGGCAGTAGGGCACAGGTGGAGGAGAGTAGGGATTGTCATGTCTCGGCGAAGCAGTGGGCGGGGGACACGAGTCTGGTGGCTGTGGAAGCGCTAGAGCACCTGCCTGAGCAGCAGTGTGCAGCACTCCAGCACCAGCTCGGTTCATACCCCACTGGTCGTGCCGAGCCCCTGAGTCTCACAACTCGGACGGTGCGAGATGTTCCGCGGGCAGGTCGCGGGAATGTTAAAAGACCGTTAGCCTCGTTGTTTCGGTGGTTTAAGGTGGGCGACGAGGCTTTGGCATGGTTGCCAGGTCAGGGTCGACCCATGGCTGCCAAGGGTGGTGGTCAAAAGGAGGACATTGAGCAGATTGGTAAGGCCGACTGTGGTATCGCAGTGCCCGGTCGTCGCATAGCCTCCCAATGCTGCTCTAGTCTAATGCAACAGCCCTACCATAGACCGACTGTATCTGGCCATGTCGCTGAAAGCGGTGATGCTGCGCAGGCAGATGTCGTCACAAGGAATGCGGGGGTGCGCATGTACGGTATCGGCGGGGAAGCCTTAGCAATAATGAACTGTGGGAGTGACTGCACGGGTGGTACTGATTGTCCCTCTCATGACCTGGCTGTTCTAGGGACGAAGGTGGAGAAGGAGGGAGACTACAGGTTAGAAGCTGCGGTCTCGGCTGGGTTGTGGGAGGGCACTAGGCATGTTGTTCGTGGAGACAGTGCAAGGCAGTTATTTACTAGGCTATGGCAGTACTTTCGCATGTTTGTTGCTTCTCCAGGCCTGATGTACGGGGTAGAATCCGACATGCAGGCTGGAGATAGTGCAAGGTTCAGTTTAATTCCCTACCGTATAAATCCTGCTCGACAGCCTATGGTGCAAGCAGAGCTGGATTACGTGTGGACGAAGGATCTGAGGGATAAGGAATGTCGTGAGTGGTCGTTGCTTGTAACTTTGTCCGAGCGTGCTAAAGAGGTATGTGGTTTTGTTGTGGACGGGAGTACCTACCAGTGCAATGTTGTGCCTGACGGACTTAAGAATGCACCAGCAACGTGTCAGAGCCTGATGAATGAAAGTGAAAAGGACAATGATGCGCTGGGGCATTTCGAGATCTATGTTCCAGCCTATGGTCCGGTCGGTGTAGTTTACCCAGATCATTACCCTCTCGAGATCTTGGACCAGTTTCACAATCGGAATATGAGGCTGACCAGGTGGTCACTAAGGTTATTGGTATATAACCTGGACATAAGCCATATTGCCGGTTGTGACAACGAGGTTGCATGTGGTCGTTCAGGGGTATATGATCCTGGGTAGATTGACACACGGGTAGCCTCCTGCTTTGGTTTGAGTAGTATTTTGCGCTTGGTGCTTGTTGGCTCGCGGTTGTAGCCCAGCGTATTGGGTCGTAAAGCAGGATTGTTGAGCGTTTGGTATAGAAGAAAATAGGCTGCCCTTATAGTGCAGCCGAAAAAAACATATTAAAATATAAAAATCATATAAAAACTCTTTCTTTTTGATGAAGATAATTGTATAAGTTTGTCATAGCCTATAAGGTTTGAGTAGTCCATGAACTATCAAACGGCTGAGCTGCTGTAAGCTCGCTCTGGGAGCATGATATTGTGTCTTTTACTATTGTTGGGAGGAGTTATGAAATGTGAATTTTTTTTTTATAAGATGTGTTTTAGTGATAAACTCAGCGTTGTTTTAGTGCCATGCGGTCGCTGGGTGTGAGGGGTTTGATGGGGTTCTGTATATCAGATTTTAGCTCAGGGTTGAGCAAGTAAAATCTTGGGGGAGGTGTGACGCATGTCGAGTATGAGCATGCTGTACAGAACGCCCAGTCAGGCCCCACTCTCGCTAGGATCGTCAGGGCAGGAACTTTGGCTGTAGTCTGTGTAGAGTTTCCTAACTCAGTTTATGTGAACCGTTGTACTATAAGTATTATCATTATGTATTTTGTTTTCTTCTAAGTCAACGAGTTCTATTTTATATCATTAGATATAAGTATTGTGTGTGGGACTTGTATGTAATGATGAGAGGAGAGAGAGAGAGATATTACGTGGCGGGGGGTCAGTGACTGCGCCACGCGGGCCGGTAGGCCTAATTCCTTCCTCCCTCCTCCCTTCCTCCCTTTCAGCGCGTGGGAAGTTCTTTGTCGATCCCAGATTAAGAGAGAATATGACGTCATGATTGCCAGTGGGCGGTCCTTAGTGTTGGCGATATGCTCGCTAAAGGGCCGAGTATAAAAAGGGAGGTCCCGCCGCATTTTCCTCAGAACTCATCAGGCAAAGCGACCTCTCATATCCCTTGCAACTATCCATATTCTTCCGACTGATGTGAACTTTCTCTACTCTCTGAACAGCCTACCTTCTTCTCTTCTCGTCCCTGTTTAACCTCCATGACCCCTTTGGTGCAGATTTAGTCAGCCAAAGTATTATCGCTTGAGTTCTCACGAGATAAGTGCCTGTTAGATAGCCTATTTTTGGAAGGGTTAACTAGAATAGGATTGATTGATGTTTGTTGCACTCGTATATGTATTTCCCTGTGTACTATTATTCATGTTCCTGTTTTCTGCTGGTTTAGGTAATGCTAGACTGGGATAGGGTTCCTCGAGTTGTGATTTCCTATGAGTGCTAGGTTGGTTGAACCAGCACAATTGCAACGGAGACGTGGGAAGCCTAGGGGGTCTTTTTGATTGTGTACCGTGGGAGTTTAGCACTGTGTTGCGAGTGAGGGCTTTTGCCTGTGCCACCCAACACTGTGCTATCTCATTTGCTTGACTTTGAGAGGATCGCCAGGAGAGAACCAGATACTAGTGATCTGGATCTCTCAAGAGAGCATCCCGTCAATTACCGTAATTTGGCCGCACAGTCTTAAGGACCTCGCTAGGCTACGAGCCGCTTGCTCAGCCATTGTCTCTTAACCTTAGATATCCCAGCTAGACTTTGCTCGACCAGCAGATACAGTATAGTATTGAAGCTTCTCCTTATGTATATTATTGTTTAAGCACTATTGATTTCATGCGTGGCACGCTTAGCTACTTCAGAGATTAGTGGCCCACGAGCACAATCTTAGTAGGCTATTGCCAGTGCATTGTCGGAGTACTTCTTCTTAATGTTTGCCATATCCTATTGCTTATTCTTATAATTCTTCTTATGTCAATTTAAAGCCTTTAATTACCAGTGAGTTATTCATTAAATTGCTGTTCAAAATCCGATACTTACTTCTTATGAGTATTCGAGAAGCATCTAACTTATCAGAAGATTCCTTGCTTGATGCTCGAGGACTATTGTTTAACGTAACGTAATAGTGCCGATCCGAAGTAGAGGGTGGAGGACTTCTTAAGTTCTTAGTTCAAGGGTGGATTACTTCGGCTTCGGCCAACACTATTCTTTAGTGTTGTAGTACTTTCTTCTTTGTTTGATTGTTGACCAGACTAGATAACTCCCGTCTTGCTATTAGTCTGTTGTGTGAAACGCTAGTACCGAGTTCTTGTATACCCCGTTATAGCAGATAGAACTCTGGAGGGTAGTGGCGTTTTTTGTTCGGCTGGCAGTACTCTGGGGTTGGGATCGTGTGTTTCCGTTGTGGCAGCGAGCCATACTCGAGTCCTGTGTAAGAGCCCTAGTGTACCCGAGTGCCCGGTCGTAACAGTATTGTATGTATATCGGGAAGACGCCGCGGCTTGGCAATTACTCTGGCACAACCTTGCTACAACACCTATTGTGCTACACTCTAATTAGCTGCGGAGATGTAGAGACCAACCCCGGCCCGAGTTCAACATTGAAGAAACTTCACCACCAACCAAGTAAGACAGACACCGACATTTCAACAGTCCCTAGCAGAAAAATTTGTTATAACAAACTGGGCCAGCAGGTCCCCCAGCCTCCCGTCACGCTCCAATTCAACCCACAACACAACACAACCCAACACTATCGGTGGCTCAACATGTAACCGGAGCAGCTAGGAAGAAAGGTATCAGTCGCAACAACATCAACAATGGAGCAGCATCAGCAGCCAGGAACAAGGACATCATCATCAAACAACAAATACAGGTGGGGGTGGGAGGGGTCATAGGGGGAGACATAGCCACAGACAGTCCCCAACCCTCGCGCTCACACCCTAGCCGCTCAGCTGATCACCACACCGCCAGACGTACGACGAACAATAAAAGGAAGCTATGTACAGTGTGCGATATTAGATTCAACAAAAGGAGTACAACTTCACAATGTAGTATTTGTAATGAAACAGTACACGATCAATGTACTTATGTTACCAGCAGAAAAAAAGTGGAAATGCGATAAATGTAGGGAATTAGCTATTACCCACTCCACCAACACTACGCTACCCGCAGCGTTACCATCAATACCACAGATATCGGCGACCCAAGTAGCACAACATGCAACAAGAACAACAATAAAAACAGGTAGCACTCGCAAATACATCAACAGGGAAGCAGCAACAACGGACAACGAAAACAACAACAACAGCAAACAACCACAGCCCAACCGCGAGTATCCCCCGCCCTCTCCCGCACAAACAGCTGATCGACGCGGACCAAACCACACCTCCAGACGTACGATAAACAGTAAGAAAAAACAATGTATAGTCTGTAATATTGGTTTCAACAATAGGAGTTCACTTTTACAATGCAACAGTTGTAATGAAATTGTTCATAACCGATGTACAGTACTTAGGTTAACAGTAGAAATTAAGTTGAATGTGCTAAATGTAGGAACTCAGCTGTACAACATCGCGCACCCATTTGTTTTAATTGTGAATCTCTCATAACACGACGTCAGAAGATCCAAAACTGTGTAAAGTGTAAAAATGTAGCTCACATGAAGTGCATCTCTAAGAAGACCAACAGTGAAGAACGGGAATTCCTATGCAATAAGTGTGCCTTGCATTCATTACCGAATATTAATGTAAATGAACCAAGTATTAACAACTCAGAATCCAGCCAGGACACATTAAAATCAAAGATGAATACAGTGTTCACCAACAAAGGGCTCCATCTTATCCACATTAACGCCAGATCAATGTACCATAAATTGTCGGAAATAAACTTGTTAGCTAATAAGGCCAAAGCTTCAATAATTGCAATCACAGAAACCTGGCTGGATTCAAGTATAAACGATGGTGAAATAAACATTCAAGGTTTAACATGGTTAGGAATTATTGCAATAGGCAAGGGGGAGGAGTATGTCTGTATGTAAAAAAACAACCTCACACACACAACTAGGACCGACCTCCATGTAGAAAATCACGAAGCTCTGTGGATCGACCTACACCTGCCGAGGACAAGACCCATCACAATTGGGGTGTGCTATAGGCCACCAGACGACACACAATTCTTGACCAAATTTGAACGAACTTTGTCATTGCTAGACCCTCAGCATTAATCCATTATACTAGGGGATTTTAACCTGTGTTACAAACAACGAAATAATAGGCTTGTACGAGAATATAGGCACATACTGACAATGCACAATCACAAACAACTCATCACAACCCCCACACGTATATCTGAGAACACTGCCACAATATTAGACCACATAAACTGTAACAGAGAGGACAAAATATCCCAATCAGGGGTTATACAGACTGGGATAAGTGATCACTTCGTCACATATTGCACACGGAAAACCACAAAAATTACCCTAGAGAATCACAAGGTTATCAAAACAAGGTCACTCAGAAACTACAACAAAGAAACATTTCTGGACATTTTATGGAATACAGACTGGTCTCCAGTGTTTGGAAGTACAAACGTTAATGATGCATGGGTTGGCTTCAGAACCATCATCACAAACATCCTAGACGAAATAGCTCCTCTGAAAGACATACGAATTAAAGCAAGGTCAGACCCATGGATCAACAATGACATACTACACCATCTGGAACACAGAGACAATCTGTTAAACAGGCTAGTGAAACATAGACAGGATCAAGGTCTGAAACATGAGTTCAACAGGGCCAGGAATAAACTAAGTAGAAAAATAAAATCAGCGAAAACTAATTATTTCCACAATAAGGCAGAGGAATATCAGAATAAACCAAAGAAACTATGGAGGCACCTAAAAACAACAGGCTACAGCAACAAGGCAAGGGATTCGTCTAACACTAATATTGCTCTCAACATTAACCCTCCGACCCCGGCTAGGGAATATCGTGACTGTACTTTGTGTCCGGGGGTTTTCAGGAATTTTGGTCCCTGTTGATTCACATGTTACTCCTGAAATACATTACACAAAGTTATAAAAAAAACAGAAAAATGTAGCACAAACCTTCATGTGTAGAATGCCGTTGAGTAGAGGTCTCTAGCCCAAGTGATTGCATAATGGTGAGCGCGGGAAGTGGAGTGATTTTTATGCGTGAAAATCATCCCGCGTTCGGATGCGTCGCCTTTGCCCAGGCCCCGGCTCGGCTAACCTACTGTTTTCTTAGCCACTCGTCGCGCAAAACCTTTTACCTCCCGGAGGCGATTTTATGTATTGATAGTGATGTTATTATAGTTATTTGGAGTCCAATTATATAAAATATGTTTATTAGGCTATGATTGTAACAAATATTTCACATTTTCACTCGATACCGTAGTTTTTATGAGTAATTGAGGTAGGTTATTGTTATATTAGGCACTGATTATTCGTTATCACAGGTGTTTATTATACTTTGGCCATCTAATATTATGTCATGTGTCACTTTCACTTAGTTATATGCTTTGTAAACGTTTTATATACAATTTATTGTGTCTTTTTTCACTTATTTATATATGTTTTCATAATACATGATTTTTTTATCACAATACACCTGTACATTGTTTTATTTCCACTTGTTGCCTATATACATACATATTGTCAGTCTTTGGTACTTTCACTATGATTATTAGTTAGTACTCCTGCTTGCTGTGGTATTCAGCAAAGCACGGTATAGTACATAGTGACACCTGGCACTCCACACACTGCATGGTGGTCTTTTTGTGCTTCCTCGGCCTCACCTGGCTGTTCCAGCAGACATGGCACCGCCTTCTGCTAATGGTGACTCCATCTCGTTCCAGAGGCAGGTAACAGAGCTTGTGCACATTTAGATACTGTGCACACTGCAGGCGGTCCTGAACGGGGCGCCCAGGTTGTGCCACTGCCCTCTGTGGAGCTAGAGCGGGGGCAGCACGCCCACGAACTTTGGCGGCGCGCACCCTAGGGCGGCCAGGAGCGCGACGGCGCCCAGGCCCAGCCCGGCGGCCAGCCCGGCGGCCAGGGCGGCCAGGAGCACGACGGCCCTGGGCAAAGCGTCTGGGTTGAGGGTCGTCGATGTCCATAAAGTCGTCGTCATCGTCGTTGTCGTCAGAGCCGTCATCTTGCCCTGACGGTGGACCCAGGTAATCATGGCCAGAGTCATCTGTGAGGTGCCCTTCTTCTTCAGAGCCCCCCTCATAATCTCGCGGGGAACGAATGATGCGTGGGCGGCGTGTAGGTCGGCGAGGTGGGGAAGGAGTGGGTAAATAGGCCGAAAGTGGGGGGTCCTCAACCCTAGGGAGTGCTGGTGGTGGTGGGGAAGAATGGCGGGAGCCTGGGGCAACTTGGGTGGCGTGGGTAGATAAGGAAGACAATGGCGGGTCAACCTCAGCCTCCCGCTCAGCCTCACTATCATCACTTTCATGGTCATGGTCAAATCCACTAAAAAAGGCGTATCTTTCATGGATTTCGTCTAGATCGTCAAAATCTTCACTATAGTGAGACTGATAAGACTCGGAGCTATCACTACCCAACTCATCAACACTATTTTGGCCTTCACCACGTTCATAACTCCTCAAAGCTATCTCAATACCTCCGGGAGTCAACGCATCTTGTACGTGCCTTTGCGTTAGGGCGCGACGAACATGGGCAGGCGTCGAAGGGAGCGTAGAATCGGACACAAGGGAATAACTTTTTGGGCTAGTATCCATGTTGGCGGCAGGGTAGAGACTGTTTTGGTGGCGTACATGCTGTCTGGTGGCGTCGCCTAGCGACGCCTGGTGACCACGGAGCGAAATTTTTACGCGCGCCATTCGAAAAGCACTCACGCAAGCAATGGTACAGTGGTGTACCACCCGGGTTCCTCGGGCCAAAAAAAAATGGTACACACGTGTACCACCCGGGGTCGAAGGGTTAATGATCAGGTTTGCCACGATAAACGACAAATTTCAACCTACACTCGACCCTCCATTTAACGGACAAATGCGTGCAAGCACCTGTCCGTTCCTGCTAAATGTCCGTTGCTGCTAAATACTGTCCAGTCCGGATGTAATCCGGAAATTCCTTGAGAAAAATTTGGTGTTGAGTACAGGTGTCCGGATCGATCTGACATTTAACTGTTATGCATCCTTTTTTTTACTGTACCTGAAATAAATCCTGGTAATCCCTTGTGCTACACCCTATTGATAATGCAAAACTATTGAACACACTTAAAAGTGTATATTATTTGGTCTCTATATAATCTGTGAATCATTTCCGATATGATAGAATTAAAGATTTTATTTTCCACCAACTCATAATCAGCAAAAACGACACAAATGTCAATTAAAAACATGTTATAATATTTCCCCATCATTTTGTGTATACCGTGGGAAAAAAAAAAAAAAAAAAAAATCTATCAAACGTAAATCTCCCGTCTGGGAAGCTCGGCGCATAGACGGAGGGGAGGGTTGAAATATTTTGTTGACTATCTCATTTATTATTTATCTATGTGCTGGAAGGATATTATATTTTTCAATTCCATCACATTAGAAATTATTCAAAGATTACAAAAAGTCCAAATAAGACATAGTTATGTTAATGTATAAGGGATTTAGATAGATGAATTAGAGAGATAGATAGATAGAAAGAGTGTGTATATCGAGGGAAAAAAACAAAACAAAAAATCTATCAAACGTAAATCTTCCGTCTCGGAAGCTCGGCGTCTAGACTGAGGGGAGGGTTGAACTATTTTTTTGACTATCTTATTTATTATTTATCTATGTGCTGGAAGGATATTATATTTTTCAATTCCATCACATTAGAAATTATTCAAAGATTACAAAAAGTCCAAATAAGACATAGTTATGTTAATGTATAAGGGATTTAGATAGATGAATTAGAGAGATAGATAAATAGAAAGAGTGTGTATATCGAGGGAAAAAAACAAAACAAAAAATCTATCAAACGTAAATCTTCCGTCTCTGCTGGCACGGAGGGGAGAGTTGAAATATTTTGTTGACTATCTTATTTATTATTTATCTATGTGCTGGAAGGATATTATATTTTTCAATTCCATCATATTAGAAATGATTCAAAGATTACAAAAAGTCCAAATAAGACATAGTTATGTTAATGTATAAGGGATTTAGGTGGGTGCATTAGAGAGATAAATAGATAGAGCAACGGACTTTGCTCCAACTTTTTTATAGCAACGGACTATGTCCGTTGCTGGGTCCATTGTCCGGCCTACATTTTTTGACCGTTATTGCCGATATCCGTTAAATCGGAATCCGTTAAATGGAGGTTAGAGTGTACTTCAATACCTTCTTCACCTCCATAGCAAACACACTTGCACAGAATCTACCGCAACCTCTCAATAAATACACGACAACAACGGCCACCTTTCGAAATTTCTACAGAGATAAAGGCATACACCCGAACACATTTGGATTGCAAAATGTTACACCAAAATACACTTTTGACGAGCTCTCTAACCTAAATGTACATAAAAGCACAGGACCAGACAAAATTCCTGCCAAATTTCTACGAGATGGAGCCATTGGTATAGCAGGTCCCCTAACCCACATCATCAACTTGTCAATTAACACCAACACTGTACCTGCTGAACTGAAGGAAGCTATTGTAACCCCTCTATTCAAGAAAGGAAATAAACTAGAAGTTGGCAACTACAGACCAGTTAGCATATTATGTATTGTATCTAAAATCCTTGAAAGAGCGGTGTACACCCAAATTGAACACTACCTCAAAGAAAATGATCTATTCTATAAGTTTCAATCAGGTTTCAGATGCATGTACTCGACAGACTCCTGTCTCATCCACTTAACCCGGGAGCTGCGGGGAGACTCTTAACCCGGGAGCTGCAGGGAGACTCTTAAGAGTTCCCCCGGCGGACTGCGGGAAGACTCTTGTGAGTAAGTAAAATAAAAAATCAACTTTTGACATCGAAAAAAAAAAAAAAAAAATTTATTTTTTTATTTTTATTTTTTTTTTGGCCCCTGGGCCATGCAAAATCTCAGTCCTCTACCTCCCCTCCTTCCCCACTTTCCTCCTATCCCTCAGTTATCACCTATTTTCCCTATTATTCCCTTATTCTGAGGTATATTTTCGTGCTAACATTAGCGAATTGCAAGCAGGGTGTTGTCATCACTGATGGCAATCGAGTGCAAGAGAGAGAGAGAGAATATCGATCGACTGTGTCTCAGTGGCCTTGGGGGAAATTGGCGGGAAGGTAGCTTGCCTCACCCATACATTATACAACTCGCGGGCTATATCTCCGATTTTGACCATCCAAACGCTGTTTTCACTCGTTTTATTGTTGTTTCAGGTTAATACCTTTATAATCAACCCATAATAGGCGCATATGGATAATTATTAATGCTATTAATGGTACAATGAATATTTTAGTGACGGAAACACCTCAAATACGTCAGCACAGGGGGACGTTTTCAATTACCCCCGTGCGCACTTCAGAGGTTAAGAGTTCCCCCGGCGGACTGCGGGAAGACTCTTGAGAGTAAGTAAAATAAAAAATCAACTTTTGACATCGAAAAAAAATTATTTTTTTTATTTTTTTATTTTTTTTTGGCCCCTGGGCCATGCAAAATCTCAGTCTTCTACCTCCCCTCCTTCCCCACTTTCCTCCTCTCCTTCAGTTATCACCTATTTTCCCTATTATTCCCTTATTCTGAGGTATATTTTCGTGCTAACATTAGCGAGTTGCAAGCAGGGTGTTGTCATCACTGATGGCAAGCGAGTGCAAGAGAGAGAGAGAGAGTATCGATCGACTGTGTCTCAGTGGCCTTGGGGGAAATTGGCGGGAAAGCAGTTTGCCTCACCCATACATTATACAACTCGCGGGCTATATCTCCGATTTTGACCATCCAAACGCTGTTTTCACTCGTTTTATTGTTGTTTCAGGTTAATACCTTTATAATCAACCCATAATAGGCGCATATGGATAATTATTAATGCTATTAATGGTACAATGAATATTTTAGTGACGGAAACACCTCAAATACGTCAGCACAGGGGGACGTTTTCAATTACCCCCATGCGCACTTGTTAGGTTAACAGATCACATTCGTAAAGAAATGTCTAAAGGTAACTACACCAGTATGGTTCTTCTTGATCTACAAAACGCGTTTGACACAGTAGACCATGATATCCTATGTACTAAACTACAAGCAATGGGCATTGGGTCAGTGAACAGGTTTAAATCTTATCTTAGTGGTAGAACACAAAGAGTAAAAAATTATGATAATATATCTGATCCTATGCCAATTAACTGTGGGGTCCCGCTGGGAAGCATCCTTGGTCCCTTACTCTTTCTCTGTTATGTGAACGACATGGAACTGAGTGTCTCATGTAAATTATTACTGTATGCTGACGACAGCGTGCTTCTGGTTTCAGGAAAAGACCCAATAAGTATTGCCGCTTCACTTTCCAAAGAACTAGAATCATGTAGTGAATGGCTAGTGGACAATAAACTATCTCTTCACCTGGGCAAGACGGAAGCCATCTTATGTGGAACAAAACGCAAACTGAAAGACATTGTGGGCTTCTCGGTCAACTGTAATGATATTCTTATAACAACAGTGTCACAAGTTAAATATCTCGGACTAAAACTGGACTCGAGTTTGCCAGGTGAAACAAATTTTTTAGTAGTCTTGGCAAATCCAACGTCAAGGCTATTAACCTAATTGCAATGACGACTTGTCTATTTTGACTGCTATGTCGTCATTCCAACCGCGGTTAAAAAGAAAACGTCTAGAGTCTACTCCTTATCTTGCTCTAGGAGACGTTGTACATTAACCAAAACTACCACCGAAGGTGAAAAAAGCATAGAAGAGAAGAAATAGGGGTTTACCTTAATTACCGCTTAAGGCCCATCCCGTGTTCCGTCATGTGCAGATCCCTGTCGAACGTGCGCATGAGCGACCCTCTCTTGTCATAATTTGTTCACGCGTCTCCATGTTGAGTCCGCTTTTGTTGTGCTCCTTCAATTCACCCTGTTTTAGGTTCGTTTCAGCTTATCTGGCCTTCTTTTTTGTTAGACAGATGTTACGTGATCTAGGGCACACATAAATGGGCTCCTAAGTGTGTATAATGGAGACGCGTGTGGAAATAGCCTACCGAAGGTACGGGGGCGCCTGGCATTCCTCGTATATGTTTTTCATTCTTTCTCTTTTCATATTCTTTTTTCCTGTTAGTCTGGGCATAGTTTAGCTCTTTAGCTTATTTTAGCCTAGCTCGTTTTCTCATTCAGGAATTGCTATGCCCCTATGAGTTTTCATTTTTTCATAGCCTAAGGTGTACCTGTCCATACTTAGTGTACTCAAACTAGTATGAACAGTCTCGATGTTACGTAATCTGGGTTGATGTAGCGTTACGTATCATTCCGTAGTCTTAAGCTTCCATAACCTTGGTCGAACGTTCCATGATTGGGTAGAATATATTATTCTATAGTAGTATATGGGAAAGCATTGTAGGATTATAATTCCCATATATATATATTGTTACGGCTGGATCGGCAATACATATTCGGGATTCTTGATCGTAGGACAGAAATGGCTTATGTGACAACGACACGCTCGATTCCAGTCCCAAATACTATATGCTCTAGACAACAAAAGCACCAACGCCCTACAGAGTTATCGTCTATGGTAACGAGGTACCTTAACTCGGCGAAAGTGTACAACAGGGGTAGGCTATGAGGCTAAACTCCCTCAGACATTTATAGGTTACGTTATGACTAAAGAAATGCAATACTCAAGAAACTACGTTAATATTAAGCCTCTAATAATGTAGAATAGAAGCAGGCTAAAGGTATGACAGTGAAATGCTAAATGACAAATGTACACGCCTACTTGAAAGCGTGTGCACTAGAATAACTGTCCCCTACTAACATGCACTAGCATGTAGCATACAAGATGTTCATGATCCAGTAGATACCTAATAATACACATGGAAGGAACATAAATAGTAGTCACTTATTATAATAATGAATCTATACTTGGAATAACTAAAAGGTTGCAGGCAACAGTACTGCGCCGGTAGCCTACTACCGCATAGGCTACTTCGCTTCTCTCACTCTGTCTCCCCTCTGAGTCCGTATGCGCCCTACGCAATAGAACTCCGGACACAGCAGCAAAACGACAGTGTAGTTAATTGATACATGAAAGTATTAATAGTGTTGTCTTGTGTGTGAGTAATGTGTATTGTAAAGTGTTACATACATATACTTAAAGAGAGCTGCAATGCATAGTAAAATAAAGATATCACCCACTCATCATCCCCATGTGTTCTAGCTAGCAGGCCAAGTCACAGGAACAACGAGTCCCAGCACCGAAAGCGAGAACCCAGGAAAAGACTGCAGAGAACACAAGGACAGATAAATTACGTTACTCTACTATACCGGCACTACGAGCGAGCTGTAGTCTCTGGTACTGCACTCGCTCCTGGCTCGGTAGGCAAATCAAGGCTAAGTCCTCGCCCCTCTACAGACAACTCCTGGGCATGGTCGGGCTCTTACACATGGCACTAGTCTAGTCACAAATTGGATGATGAGCTGGGCATATAACTCGTGAACATGTAGAACGTTCACCAACTATCCTCATCAAGAAGATCGCTGTTCACATTAACCCCTTAAATCTAATACATGTAAATATATGCTTGTCCTAAGAGTAATACGAGAGGTGAGTGCTGAAACTCCTTTAGGACCTCAAGGGAAGGGTATGCATTTAAATAGAGAGAAGAATGAAATGAGAGTAATGTCGTCAGAGAGAAAGAGTGCAACCGTGAGAAATTGGGAGAGAGGGCAAGGGATGTTAGAATCTCAAAGGTTCTAGGCAACCTGATCATGGAACACACAGCGAGCCTCCAGGCAATGTGCAGTACGACAACATGGGCAACCCAGGCAGCATAGGCAGGCGGCAATGGACTACCAACCCTGTCGCACCTAGCTATAAGCGCAAGGCTGCCAACCGGTCCATACGTCTGGCAACCACCACTCCGGCAGCGTGGCGCGTTGCTACCCTCTCGCTCTGAAAACTAACTCACTCTCTCTCTCTGAACTCCCATTGTCTTATCTATCAACTTCTCTATTGATACTACATATTAAATGGAAGGTCTCGACATGGCTTAAAACAAAACCCACCACTGGTTAGCACATGACGAGACCTTTGCAGAGATACAAAGAACATAGTTATACGTTGTCACACTCAATATAAGCAGCCAGCACGGTACAGCGGTACAGCGGTACCACACAGTGGCGGTACAGTGGAGTACCAAGGAGTACAATCAGGTTGCGTTGCCACGCACTGGGTGCGTCACAGCCCCCCCAAGATTTTAGATAATCGACCTTAGAAGCATTATCAAAATCTGACAGGCAACCAACCGACCTGCTACCCTTAGCTGCCACTAATTGCAAAAGGTGCACAACAACTGAAGTGTGAATTATACATAAAACACAATATCGCATGCATCATGCTACAACAATAAAGACTTACAAAACTAAAAAAAAATTTCTCGTTTATTTTATTGTTTTATAATCTTTTTGGACGGCGTTATGATAGCCTAATTTTACTCCTGCTCAACCCACACACCGTGCACGACTATCCTGGATCATCAACCCTTGATAGACAATCTGCTATCACGTTCTCACTCCCGGCAATATGCTGAATGTTGAGATTATACTCTTGGAGCATTAGGGACCACCTGGTCAACCGCATATTCCGATTGTGAAACTGATTTAGGAATTTCAAGGGATGATGGTCCGTATAAATCGTCACTACCGGGCCGTAGGCTGGAACATAAACTTCGAAATGTTTGAGCGACAAAACGATAGCAAGAAGCTCCTTCTCTATAGTCGAGTAATTCCTTTGTGCCGAATTAAACTTGCGAGAAAAGAAGCTCACTGGGTGTTCCAAGCCCTCGGAATCAGTCTGCAGTAACACTGCCCCGGCACCCACACCGCTGGCATCAGTCGCCAGCTGAAAACTCCTGGAGAAGTCTGGGGCTCTCAAAATCGGATGTGTACACAGCAGGTGCTTGACTAGGTCGAAAGCCCTCTGACACTCCGCAGCCCAACAGAACTTCACTGACTTCGACAGTAGATCAGTTAACGGTGCTAAGACAGTAGAGTATCCCCGGATGAAGCGCCTATAATAGCCTATCATACCTAGGAACCGCATGACCTGGCGCTTAGTGGTGGGCCTGGGAAACATATTGATAGCCTGTATCTTGCTCAGGGGGGGGCACACCCGGCCTAACCCGACCACGAAGCCAAGATACTGCACAGTAGCCTTTACAAACTCGCACTTCCTCAGGTTCACCACCAGCCCAGCATCGTGCAACTTCCCAAACAGGGTCTCTAAGTGCCTTAGGTGATTTTCAAAATTGTCATCATACACTATCACGTCATCAAGGTAGACCGTGCAGTTAGGGATTTCGTCACAAATATCGTTCATCAGGTTCTGAAACGTGGCAGGTGCGTTCTTAAGCCCATAAGGCATTACGTTACATTGGTAGGTCTTGCCATCTACCACAAAACCACAAACTTGCTTAGCTCGGTCCGACAGGGGTACTTGCCAGTAGCCTTTTACAAGATCAATTTTAGTAAGGTACTTTGCATTCCCTATCTTGTCCACGCTGTCGTCAACTCGAGGCAAAGGGTAAGGGTTGGTAGTGGTCAAGCCATTTAGCCTACGAAAATCTATGCAGAACCGCACCTTGCCGTCAGGTTTTGGCTGCAACGTGACGGGTGATGTCCACTTCACATAACCTTCAGTGATCATCCCTCTCTCAACCATGTACTTTAACTCCTCCCGTAAAGCTGGCAACTTTACCGGGGGCACACGGTAGGGCACTGACTTGAAGGGCACATTATCACCGACGTCCACGTCGTGCGTTACCTGAGTAGTGAGACCTGGGTGTTCGGCGAAAACAGAGGGGTATGACCTGAACAGGCCTAGGACAGCAGCACCCTGGTGCTCAGGCAGGTGACTTACAGCTTGCCTAGCCTCTTGTTCAGTATTCCCCGCCCACTGTTCCGCGGAAATGACACAGTCCCAGCTATCCTCCTCAGCAGCATGACTGTCCCCACCTCCTTCTCCACCCTGGCCGCTGCAGGCCAGCACAGAGACAGTGAGAGGCTCTGAGGGGCGTCTCACATACTCTTTCATGAGGTTAACATGACATAACTGATGTTTTTTTCTACGGTCAGGTGTTGCAACGAGATAATCAAGGTCGGACAGTTTCTTAGCCACCACATACGGCCCAATGAACTTGGCAGAAAGGGGGTGTCCAGGCAAAGGTAAAAGCAACATTACCTCCTGACCCACCGAAAACTCCCGAAGCTTCACCTTGGCGTCATACTGGTGCTTCATGACCGCCTGTGCATTAACCAAGTTATTACCTGCCGCTGCCATGCAACCTATAAGTCTCTCCCGGCTCTCAAGGATATATTTAAGTACAGACCCCGGCTTCTCTTCGCCCTCCCAGATCTCTTTCACCATACTTAAAGGTCCTCTCACATTATGGCCAAAGACTAGTTGATTTGGACTGAACCCCAGGCTCTCTCCTGGGACTTCACGTGCAGCGAACAGAACATACGGCAGACCCAAATCCCAATCAGTGTCATGTTCTGCACAGTAACAGCGTAGCATACTCTTCAGGGTCGAGTGCCACCGCTCCAAGACTCCCTGACTCTCGGGATGGTAGGCTGACGACACTACAGAACATATACCGTGCAACTGAAGGGTTTGCTTGAACAATTTGGATGTAAAATTGCTCCCCTGGTCTGACTGCACCTCACGTGGAAATCCATAACGGGAACAGAACAATAATAAGTTTTTAACAACTGCCTTTGCCGAGCCGTTTCTCATGGGGTATGCGTCCGGGTATCTCGTAGCCACATCCATGATTGTCAACAGGAATTTATTGCCACTACTAGTAGGCGGGAAAGGGCCAACCAAATCTACTACAACTTTGCTGAACGGAGGCCCGGTGACAGGTATGGGAAACAAAGGTGCCTTCGGGATTGTCTGGTTAGGCTTCCCCGTTGTCTGGCAGGTCGCACACCCAGCCACCCATGCACAGACATCAGCCTTGACCCCAGGCCACCAGAAAAACCTGCCCAATGCCGCCAATGTTTTTGTTACCCCCAAATGACCCGCCACCGGCACATCATGCGCCAGACACAATAAGGACTCTCTATACTTATTTGGAACAACCACCTGGTCTACTACCCTCGCACCGCCCTCCCACTTCGATTTGGGGTCTAGAAATCTGCGGTACAATATCCTGTTGAGCCTAAAGAAATCTCCCGGCTTCGCATTGTTACGACCGGGCACTCGGGTACACTAGGGCTCTTACACAGGACTCGAGTATGGCTCGCTGCCACAACGGAAACACACGATCCCAACCCCAGAGTACTGCCAGCCGAACAAAAAACGCCACTACCCTCCAGAGTTCTATCTGCTATAACGGGGTATACAAGAACTCGGTACTAGCGTTTCACACAACAGACTAATAGCAAGACGGGAGTTATCTAGTCTGGTCAACAATCAAACAAAGAAGAAAGTACTACAACACTAAAGAATAGTGTTGGCCGAAGCCGAAGTAATCCACCCTTGAACTAAGAACTTAAGAAGTCCTCCACCCTCTACTTCGGATCGGCACTATTACGTTACGTTAAACAATAGTCCTCGAGCATCAAGCAAGGAATCTTCTGATAAGTTAGATGCTTCTCGAATACTCATAAGAAGTAAGTATCGGATTTTGAACAGCAATTTAATGACTAACTCACTGGTAATTAAAGGCTTTAATTGACATAAGAAGAATTATAAGAATAAGCAATAGGATATGGCAAACATTAAGAAGAAGTACTCCGACAATGCACTGGCAATAGCCTACTAAGATTGTGCTCGTGGGCCACTAATCTCTGAAGTAGCTAAGCGTGCCACACATGAAATCAATAGTGCTTAAACAATAATATACATAAGGAGAAGCTTTAATACTATGCTGTATCTGCTGGTCGAGCAAAGTCTAGCTGGGATATCTAAGGTTAAGAGACAATGGCTGAGCAAGCGGCTCGTAGCCTAGCGAGGTCCTTAAGACTGTGCGGCCAAATTACGGTAATTGACGGGATGCTCTCTTGAGAGATCCAGATCACTAGTATCTGGTTCTCTCCTGGCGATCCTCTCAAAGTCAAGCAAATGAGATAGCACAGTGTTGGGTGGCACAGGCAAAAGCCCTCACTCGCAACACAGTGCTAAACTCCCACGGTACACAATCAAAAAGACCCCCTAGGCTTCCCACGTCTCCGTTGCAATTGTGCTGGTTCAACCAACCTAGCACTCATAGGAAATCACAACTCGAGGAACCCTATCCCAGTCTAGCATTGCCTAAACCAGCAGAAAACAGGAACATGAATAATCGCACACAGGGAAATGCATATACGAGTGCAACAAACATCAATCAATCCTATTCTAGTTAACCCTTCCAAAAATAGGCTATCTAACAGGCACTTATCTCGTGAGAACTCAAGCGATAATACTTTGGCTGACTAAATCTGCACCAAAGGGGTCATTGAGGTTATACAGGGACGAGAAGAGAAGAAGGTAGGCTGTTCAGAGAGTAGAGAAAGTTCACATCAGTCGGAAGAATATGGATAGTTGCAAGGGATATGAGAGGTCGCTTTGCCTGATGAGTTCTGAAGCATGGTGGCAAAAACCTCTCTTTTTATACTCGGCCCTCTAGCGGCATATCTCAAACTACTTAAGGACCGCCCACTGGCAATCATGACGTCATATTCTCTCAATCTGGGATTGACAAAGAACTTCCCACGCGCTGAAAGGGAGGAAGGGAGGAGGGAATTAGGCCTACCGGCCCGCGTGGCGCACTCACCGACCCCACGCCACGTAATATCCCTCCTCTCATCATTACATACAAGTCCCACACACAATACTTATATCTAATGATATAAAATAGAACTCGTTGACTTAGAAGAAAACAAAATACATAATGATAATACTTTTAGTACAACGGTTCACATAAACTGAGTTAGGAAACTCTACACAGACTACAGCCAAAGTTCCTGCCCTGACGATCCTAGCGAGAGTGGGGCCTGACTGGGCGTTCTGTACAGCATGCTCATACTCGACATGCGTCACACCTCCCCCAAGATTTTACTTGCTCAACCCTGAGCTAAAATCTGATATACAGAACCCCATCAAACCCCTCACACCCAGCGACCGCATGGCACTAAAACAACGCTGAGTTTATCACTAAAACACATCTTATAAAAAAAAAATTCACATTTCATAACTCCTCCCAACAATAGTAAAAGACACAATATCATGCTCCCAGAGCGAGCTTACAGCAGCTCAGCCGTTTGATAGTTCGTGGACTACTCAAACCTTATAGGCTATGACAAACTTATACAATTATCTTCATCAAAAAGAAAGAGTTTTTTATATGATTTTTATATTTTAATATGTTTTTTTTCCGGCTGCACTATAAGGGCAGCCTATTTTCTTCTATACCAAACGCTCAACAATCCTGCTTTACGACCCAATACGCTGGGCTACAACCGCGAGCCAACAAGCACCAAGCGCAAAATACTACTCAAACCAAAGCAGGAGGCTACCCGTGTGTCAATTTACCCAGGATCATATACCCCTGAACGACCACATGCAACCTCGTTGTCACAACCGGCAATATGGCTTATGTCCAGGTTATATACCAATAACCTTAGTGACCACCTGGTCAGCCTCATATTCCGATTGTGAAACGGGTCCAAGATCTTGAGAGGGTAATGATCTGGGTAAACTACACCGACCGGACCATAGGCTGGAACATAGATCTCGAAATGCCCCAGCGCATCATTGTCCTTTTCACTTTCATTCATCAGGCTCTGACACGTTGCTGGTGCATTCTTAAGTCCGTAGGGCATAACATTGCACTGGTAGGTACTCCCGTCCACAACAAAACCACATACCTCTTTAGCGCGCTCGGACAAAGTTACACGCAACGACCACTCACGACATTCCTTATCCCTCAGATCCTTCGTCCACACGTAATCCAGCTCTGCTTGCACCATAGGCTGTCGAGCAGGATTTATACGGCAGGGAATTAAACTGAGCCTTGCACTATCTCCAGCCTGCATGTCGGATTCTACCCCGTACCTCAGGCCTGGAGAAGCAACAAACATGCGAAAGTACTGCCATAGCCTAGTAAATAACTGCCTTGCACTGTCTCCACGAACAACATGCCTTGTGCCCTCCCACAACCCAGCCGAGACCGCAGCTTCTAACCTGTAGTCTCCCTCCTTCTCCACCTTCGTCCCTAGAACAGCCAGGTCATGAGAGGGACAATCAGTACCACCCGTGCAGTCACTCCCACAGTTCATTATAGCTAAGGCTTCCCCGCCGATACCGTACATGCGCACCCCCACATTCCTTGTGACGACATCTGCCTGCGCAGCATCACCGCTTTTAGCGACATGGCCAGATACAGTCGGTCTGTGGTAGGGCTGTTGCATTAGACTAGAGCAGCATTGGGAGGCTATGCGACGACCGGGCACTGCGATACCACAGCCGACCTTACCAATCTGCTCAATGTCCTCCTTTTGACCACCACCCTTGGCAGCCATGGGTCGACCCTGACCTGGCAACCATGCCAAGGCCTCGTCGCCCACCTTAAACCACCGAAACAACGAGGCTAACGGTCTTTCAACAGTCACGTGACCTGCCCGTGGAACATCTTGCACCGCCCGAGTTGTGAGACTCAGGGGCTCGGCACGACCAGTGGGGTATGAACCGAGCTGGTGCTGGAGTGCTGCACACTGCTGCTCAGACAGGTGCTCTAGCGCTTCCACAGCCACCAGACTCGTGTCCCCCGCCCACTGCTTCGCCGAGACATGACAATCCCTACTCTCCTCCACCTGTGCCCTACTGCCCCCCTCTCCTTCTCCACCTTGGCCGCGGCAGACCAACGCAGGGACAGTAGGCTGCTCAGGTGGTTGCCTCACAAACTCCTCCAACAGGTTCACATGACATGCTTCCCCGTCCTCGTGTTTAATCTCGACAGCACCATTACCACACTTCTGAACTTCCGGATCCTCCAACTGCAGTTTACAAATATCTGAGGGAGCCAACCTGTCTAGATGCTTCCGAAGCAACCCAAGTCCTTCCCCAATATCAAACTGAGCAACCCTTTTTTCTCTCCGTGTGCAACGTTGCTGCCTCGGAGTCTCTTCCGGCCCTACCTCCTCACTAACTGTGACAGGTCCTGGGGCCTCTCCAGACTCCAACATAGGTGCCAATACTAAATCACCCAGGAGAGCCGCCGAGTCAAAACTCTTAAAACCAACTCCAGCTTTAGCCTCCTCCTGTTGATCGTTCCTCTGCTGGTCTGAAGACGGAGGACTAGGCTGTGACACTTTAGCTGTCCGAGCCCGGGTGACAGCACACGCCATGGGTTGTGCCTGGCACCGCTCGACACACTCTTGCTCTCCCCCACTCACGTCGGCCGTCCTCTCGGCAACGACTAAGGGTAGAACCTCAGAAGCGGGCATTGCAAAGTCGTTACCGAGAAGAAGGTCGACGCCCTCCACTGGCAGTTTCTCCACAATCCCAACATCCAATTCACGTGTCACACCATCCACCTCCAACTCCAACCGCACCAGCGGGTATGACCGAGTTGCATTAATACCCTGCACCACTACCACCCGAGCCGCATTTATAGGGTAGCCAGTCAAATTGTTCATCAGAGTCTGGGAAGCACCTGTATCACGCAAGACCTCTACTCCATGCTTGCGCCCCGCCCACATCACGCAACCCCGTCCTCTATGGTCGCAAAAAACATCCTGAGCAGGGTTCGAGCCTCTCAGGTGTTTCTGCATTGGCTGTGCCTCAGCCTCTGACGAACTGCCCCGGGCAAACTCAGAAGACTTCGGAGACACACCAATGTTGCAGGCCAAAGACACAGCTGCTGTAGGTGGTTTGCTAGGACAGACTCTTGCAAAGTGCCCCTTTTCATGACAAAGATAACACTCCAACTCCCCTCTGGGCTTCCCTTGGTACTGGGAAGGGCCCGGCCCCTTCTTAAATGGGACGGTGTTAGTCTTGTGGTCAGTCTTGGTATCATAGCTCTTGTACTTGTTTGCATAATGTATATCACTAACTCGGGGGGGTGGGGTGTCACGCCCCTTGTTACCTGCCTCACTACGCTGGGCAGACCCGCACCCACGAATTAATGATAGCCGGAGGTCAGCCATCTCAGCTGCCTCCTGTAGAGTTTTAGGGTTCTTTTCTTTAATAGTTAAAGTCATATCTGCACCAGTACACTTATAAAACTGCTCGAGCAGAAACAGCTCAGTCAACTGTTCGGCCGTCTCAGCTTTCTCAGAACGTGTCCAGTTAGCAAGTGCATCTTTTAAGTCCCGGGCATGTTCAAGAAAGGTCGCCTCCCTAGTCTTCGTAACACCCCGAAACTTCAATCGATATGTTTCTGGTTGCAACTCGTATGCCCGTAGGACAGCTCTCTTCAATACTGGGTAGTCAATGCAAGACTCTAAAGGCAGTGCATCATAAGCCTTCAGACCCTTACCCGTAAGTCTTGAGGAGACTAGAGCTGCCCACTTCTCTTCAGGCCAATTATGCTCCCTACACTTCTTCTCAAAACGATTAAAAAATTCTGTGACTTCAGTTTCACTAAATGCCGGCACCAATTTGACTAAGTGAGACAAGGACTGTTCTCTTACTTGGCCCTCCCGGCCCATCCGAATCCCTGTCGACTCTGCACGAGTCTTATCTAAGTCTATCTGAGCACAATATTTCTCGGAGTCGTATCTAAGCTCAGCCTCGTGCCTCCTAGTCTCAGCCTCAATCTCATGCCTCCTAGTCTCATTCTCCTGCTTCCTAGCCTCAACCTCAATCTCATGCCTCTTAGTCTCATTCTCCTGCCTCCTAGACTCATTCTCCATCTCCTGCTTCCTAGCCTCATTCTCCATTTTAGCAAGCTCGAGTTTAAATATCATCTCAGGAGACAGGCCGGAAGAGGGAGCTGCCACTACTGAAGGAGGGGGGGCAAGAACTGGGGAACCACCATACGCACCGCCCGAGGGCACTCCAATCTTCCAATGCTCATCCCTCTGTGGGAGAGTGCTAACCTCCGGCAACTGAGTGGACGGCACTGTGGGAGTCGAGTGAGAGGGGATCTGGGGAGGAACCCCCCCAAACGCCCTCTCCTCCGAAACCCCATGTCGCCCACGCAACACCCAGGAAATCAGCTCCCCCTTGGACATCCCTCCTACATTGGATAGACCCAAAACCTTGGCTATCAGGTGCAAGCCATAAACATTCACCCCAGTCAGCCTCTCCTCCGTCACATGGTACCGCTTACTCACAAAAAGTCTAGCATCCTCCTCACTAGTTACTAACGGCACCTCCTCACTTAGCATCTCTCGCTCCTCGTCAGTACTAGGGCCCGACATACTGAAGTTCACTAAAAAATTCTCGAGACAAAAGTGTTAAACTCCCTTATGCAAGCACTAATTACTAAATTAACTGGAGTCTCTTAAATGCTCTCCTAATTGCCTTACAAAAAAAATATTCTTCAATATGTACGCTAAAGTACGAACAAACAAATGTTGTACAACTCTGCAAAAAATTATACTGTTCACAAAATCCTAAGCAAGGTCGCCATTTGTTACGACCGGGCACTCGGGTACACTAGGGCTCTTACACAGGACTCGAGTATGGCTCGCTGCCACAACGGAAACACACGATCCCAACCCCAGAGTACTGCCAGCCGAACAAAAAACGCCACTACCCTCCAGAGTTCTATCTGCTATAACGGGGTATACAAGAACTCGGTACTAGCGTTTCACACAACAGACTAATAGCAAGACGGGAGTTATCTAGTCTGGTCAACAATCAAACAAAGAAGAAAGTACTACAACACTAAAGAATAGTGTTGGCCGAAGCCGAAGTAATCCACCCTTGAACTAAGAACTTAAGAAGTCCTCCACCCTCTACTTCGGATCGGCACTATTACGTTACGTTAAACAATAGTCCTCGAGCATCAAGCAAGGAATCTTCTGATAAGTTAGATGCTTCTCGAATACTCATAAGAAGTAAGTATCGGATTTTGAACAGCAATTTAATGACTAACTCACTGGTAATTAAAGGCTTTAATTGACATAAGAAGAATTATAAGAATAAGCAATAGGATATGGCAAACATTAAGAAGAAGTACTCCGACAATGCACTGGCAATAGCCTACTAAGATTGTGCTCGTGGGCCACTAATCTCTGAAGTAGCTAAGCGTGCCACACATGAAATCAATAGTGCTTAAACAATAATATACATAAGGAGAAGCTTTAATACTATGCTGTATCTGCTGGTCGAGCAAAGTCTAGCTGGGATATCTAAGGTTAAGAGACAATGGCTGAGCAAGCGGCTCGTAGCCTAGCGAGGTCCTTAAGACTGTGCGGCCAAATTACGGTAATTGACGGGATGCTCTCTTGAGAGATCCAGATCACTAGTATCTGGTTCTCTCCTGGCGATCCTCTCAAAGTCAAGCAAATGAGATAGCACAGTGTTGGGTGGCACAGGCAAAAGCCCTCACTCGCAACACAGTGCTAAACTCCCACGGTACACAATCAAAAAGACCCCCTAGGCTTCCCACGTCTCCGTTGCAATTGTGCTGGTTCAACCAACCTAGCACTCATAGGAAATCACAACTCGAGGAACCCTATCCCAGTCTAGCATTGCCTAAACCAGCAGAAAACAGGAACATGAATAATCGCACACAGGGAAATGCATATACGAGTGCAACAAACATCAATCAATCCTATTCTAGTTAACCCTTCCAAAAATAGGCTATCTAACAGGCACTTATCTCGTGAGAACTCAAGCGATAATACTTTGGCTGACTAAATCTGCACCAAAGGGGTCATTGAGGTTATACAGGGACGAGAAGAGAAGAAGGTAGGCTGTTCAGAGAGTAGAGAAAGTTCACATCAGTCGGAAGAATATGGATAGTTGCAAGGGATATGAGAGGTCGCTTTGCCTGATGAGTTCTGAAGCATGGTGGCAAAAACCTCTCTTTTTATACTCGGCCCTCTAGCGGCATATCTCAAACTACTTAAGGACCGCCCACTGGCAATCATGACGTCATATTCTCTCAATCTGGGATTGACAAAGAACTTCCCACGCGCTGAAAGGGAGGAAGGGAGGAGGGAATTAGGCCTACCGGCCCGCGTGGCGCACTCACCGACCCCACGCCACGTAATATCCCTCCTCTCATCATTACATACAAGTCCCACACACAATACTTATATCTAATGATATAAAATAGAACTCGTTGACTTAGAAGAAAACAAAATACATAATGATAATACTTTTAGTACAACGGTTCACATAAACTGAGTTAGGAAACTCTACACAGACTACAGCCAAAGTTCCTGCCCTGACGATCCTAGCGAGAGTGGGGCCTGACTGGGCGTTCTGTACAGCATGCTCATACTCGACATGCGTCACAGCATCCCCATCTTCCTCCAACTCTATGGCACCATTGCTATAACGAGCTAGGCTAGCGTCTTGCAGCTGCTGCTCACTAATGTCCCTGGGCGTCAATGCATCAAGATGGTTTTGTAATAAGACATTACCCCGGCTAGTAGGCTCTACTGCCTTAGTGGCTCTCGCTACAGCTCTTGCCTCACGCGAAGTCTTACCCAACTCTGCCTTGTTACACACCATATCTGGGCCAGAGTCAACTCCCGTGTTTATTATAGGTCCAAGTACCGAATCACCGAGAAGTGCAGCAGAATCAATGTCCCTTTTCTTGCCCTTAGCAACCTTCTCCTGATCCTTCCTCCACTGTCCCCGAGGTTGAGTGCTAGGCTGTGCAGGAGCCGCAGAGCGAGATCGGGTTACCACACAGGCCATCTTATCCTGTTGGCACCTCCCAACCCATTCCCGATTCTCACCATCCACGTCGGCCGCCCTCTCGGTAACGACTAAGGGTGGAGTCCCGGAAGTGGGCACCGCAAAGTCGTTGCCGAGAAGAAGGTCGACGCCCTCAACTGGCAAACACTCAACGATCCCTACATCCAGCTCCCTGCACACCTCTCCCACTCTCAACTCCAACCTCACAAGTGGGTATGACCTCGTAGCATTTATACCCTGCACCACAACAACTCTGGCCGCATTTATCGGTTTCCCTGTGAAGTTCCTCAACAAAGTTTGCGAAGCCCCCGTATCCCTCAGCAAGTCAACCCTCCGTAGTTCACTCCCCCAGCTCACAAACCCGTGCCCCCGATGGCTACAGAAAGTGTCCCGGACAGGTGTCGAGCCTTCCGTACGCTTCTTTACCGCGTGTGCCTCAGCTGCTGACAACCTACCCCGGGCAGTTGCTGCAGCCTTCAGAGACACACCGATACTGTGAACCAATGACACCGGCTTAGCGGGAGTGTTACTAGGGCACTCACGTGAATAATGGCCTAGCTTCTGACATTTGTAACATTTCACATCCCCAATGGGCTTCTTCCCTTGTGCGGGCGAAGAAGGGGCCTGACCTTTAGTAAACGGGAGAGGCTTGTGTTTGTAGGTGTTATTAGGTGCAATGCATTTAGTGTGGTTATGTGTGTCATAGGATTTGTTATTATCGAAAACTCTGGTGGGTGGGGTATAGCGCCCCTTCTGCCCTGACTCAGCCCTCTGAGCGGCACCGCAACCACGAATCAATGATAATCTGAGGTCTGCCATCTTGGCAGCCTCCTCTACTGTCTTGGGACATTTTTCCTTAATGTTCAGCGTTAGATCGGTTCCAGTACATTTGTAAAACTGTTCCAGATAGAAAAGTTGCTTAATTTCCTCAGCCGACTCTGCGTGCTCGGACCGAAACCAGTTATTACCTGCATCTGTTAAGTCCCGTGCGTGCTCCATAAAACTGACGTCGCTCTTCTTATTCACGCCACGGAACTTCAATCTATAAGTTTCGGGTTGCAGTTCGTAGGCCCGGAGCACAGCCTCCTTCACCAGTCCATACACTACACTCTCGTCCAGTGACAGTGCATCGTAGGCTTTCAACCCCTTACCCACTAGACGTGATGAAACTAATGCTGCCCATTTAACCTCCGGCCAGTCATACTCACGACACTTCTTTTCGAAACGAGCAAAAAACTCAGTCACTGCTGTCTCATCAAATGCGGGTACTAACTTAATTAAATGCGAAAGTGAGTCTGTAACCCGGTGCCCACCACCGAGATGACGCCCCGTGGTCTCTACTCTAGACTTCTCGACATCCATTTCAGCCTGGTACCTGGTTGCATCCTGATTGGCTTGGATTCTAGCAACCTCTATGCGTTCTATACTAGCCTGTTGTATCTGAGTCTCCTGCAGCTTAAACTTAGCTAGTTCTAGCTGAAATAACATCTCAGGAGACAGGCCTGGGGGGGGAGAGCACAAAATGGGGGATCCACACCGAGACGTGTTTACGGGTAAGCCAGCTTGCCCTTGAGAACCCTCCTGCTGCATCGTGCTAAGACTCGCTGGCTGAGGGCCCAGCTCAGGGGTAGAGTGGAATGGAGGCTTGGAGGGAACCCCCCAAGACCCCACTCCACCCACCGCCCCATCGCCATCACCCAACAAACATGCCACCAAATTCTTCTTGGGCCAACTGTCAGGACAGTCCCGCCCCAAAACCGTGGCTAAACAGCGAAGACCGTACTCACGCCTGTTCTACTGCTGTCCGCAATAAGGAGGAAGCATTCAAACGGTACCGACGCCTTAAAACTCAAGACTCTCATTCTTCATATGTTTCTGCCCGGAATCAAGCCAAATCTGTTCTTCGACTTGCCAAACACTCTTTCATCAATAATAAATGCACTGAACTATCCAACTCTAGCTCTTCCCAAGCTTTCTGGCATCTAGCCAAAAACCTCTCCAACAATTTCTCTTCCTCGTCTTTCCCTCCCCTTTCCCACTCTGATGGCTCAACCATCACTTCTTCCTCTGACAAAGCTAAACTCTTCGCTCAAACTTTTGCTAGAAACTCCACCTTGGATGATTCCGGTGCTATTCCTCCCTCTCCGCCCTCCTCTCTCTTACTTATGCCTAATATCCTAATCTCTTCTAAAGATGTACTTTTTACCCTCTCTGGGCTTAACACTAATAAGGCGTACGGTCCGGACGGTGTTCCTCCTGTTGTTCTCAAAAACTGTGCTTCCGTGCTGACTCCCTGCCTAGGCAAACTCTTTCGTCTCTGTCTATCCTCTAACGTCTTCCCTTCATGCTGGAAGTTTGCTCACATTCAACCTGTCCCAAAGAAGGGTGACCGCTCTCAACCCTCCAACTATCGTCCAATTGCTCTTATCTCTTGTCTTTCTAAAGTTTTTGAAACTATTCTTGCTTCCAAATTTCTTAAGCATTTCTCTTCTCATAATCTGCTCTCAGATCGCCAGTATGGCTTCCTTAAGGGTCGCTCTACTGGTGATCTTCTTTCATATCTTACTAACTCTTGGTCATCCTCCTTTCGGGACTTCGGTGAGACTTTTTCTATTGCACTAGACATATCGAAAGCCTTCGATAGAGTCTGGCATAAATCTTTAATTTCTAAACTACCCTCCTTCGGTTTCTATCCCTCCATCTGTGCCTTTGTCTCTAATTTCCTTTCCGGCCGTTCTATAGCCGCGGTTGTGGACGGCCATTGTTCACTTCCTCACCCTATAAACTCCGGTGTTCCTCAGGGCTCTGTCCTATCTCCTATTCTCTTTCTAATTTTTATAAATGATCTCCTTAACTGTACCTTAATTCCCATCCATTCATACGCAGACGACTCAACCTTACACTACTCCATTAGTTTTTCAGAACGCCCCAGCCAGCAATCTCTCAACAACAAACGTAATGAAGCCATAGAACTCTTAAATTCTGATCTAAATACAATTTCCAATTGGGGCAGAGAAAACCTTGTTAACTTTAATGCTTCCAAAACCCAATTTCTCCATCTATCTACCCGTCAGGATCTCCCAGCGGACTATCCCTTATTCTTCAACAATACAAAAATCAACCCTTCATCTTCTCTCAATATTCTTGGTGTCTCTTTTTCTTCTGCTCTCATTTGGAAGGACCATATTACCAGTCTTGCTAAGGCAGCCTCCCAGAAGCTGGGTGTGCTCAACCGCCTCAGGGGGTTCTTTTCCCCTGCACAGCTTCTTGCTCTGTACAGGGGCATAGTGCGCCCTTGTATTGAGTATTGTTCACATGTGTGGGGAGGTTCCTCTCACACCGCTCTCCTAGACAAAGTTGAAAGGAAGGGCTTTCGTATCATTAACTCCCGTCCACTCACCAACTCTCTGCAATCTCTCTCTCTCCGCCGCAATGTTGCATCTCTCTCGCTATTCTATCGCTACTATAATAATCAGTGTTCCTCAGAGCTATCCCAGTGCATACCACCTCCTTTACGTAGGGCACGTGGTACCCGTCTTGCAACTCAATCCCACCCCTACTCTGTGCAACTCTCCAACCCAAGAGTGAAACGTTACTCTCAAACTTTCTTCTACTCAACAGCTGAGCTCTGGAACTCTCTCCCAGAATCAGTCTTTCCCTCTTCCTACGACTTAAATTGCTTCAAACTCCGTGTGTCCAGGCATTTTGGCTCGAACGTCCCTTGATTTTGGCCCTGTCACTCTTTCAACTATGGGGGAGGCACTCGCTATAGGCAGTTATGCCTTTTGCCTCCCTCAATCACATAGAAAAAAAAAAAAAAAAAAAAAAATCAATAGCCTGCAGGCGCTGTTCGGTCAAAGGTGTCTGCAAAAATGCCCGGGCATCCCTCTCTCCACTTATAACACTCCCCTCCCTAAACATCTGTTGTACTTGCTGGTTACTAGGCTGTACCGTGTTATCCTCCCCCGTAAATGATGAGTCATTAGACATAGTGCTGGTTATACAATTGCTGTTCATAAAAAAAAAAAAGTGCTTATTACTAATTGCAGTCTCGACTCACAAAATGCTAAAGATGCTTGAATGACTCTACTCTAGACACCCCCAACGAAACAATCTGCAAGTCCACCAATACAATAATGACACAATAAAAATTCCTCCAATATGCAAGAAAATTCTAGCCAGCTCTACTAGGTAGCATAGAATAGTTCTCCAAAAAACATGTGATAGGATACTACTGAATCTTGTGCAAGGTCGCCATTTTGTTACGGCTGGATCGGCAATACATATTCGGGATTCTTGATCGTAGGACAGAAATGGCTTATGTGACAACGACACGCTCGATTCCAGTCCCAAATACTATATGCTCCAGACAACAAAAGCACCAACGCCCTACAGAGTTATCGTCTATGGTAACGAGGTACCTTAACTCGGCGAAAGTGTACAACAGGGGTAGGCTATGAGGCTAAACTCCCTCAGACATTTATAGGTTACGTTATGACTAAAGAAATGCAATACTCAAGAAACTACGTTAATATTAAGCCTCTAATAATGTAGAATAGAAGCAGGCTAAAGGTATGACAGTGAAATGCTAAATGACAAATGTACACGCCTACTTGAAAGCGCGTGCACTAGAATAACTGTCCCCTACTAACATGCACTAGCATGTAGCATACAAGATGTTCATGATCCAGTAGATACCTAATAATACACATGGAAGGAACATAAATAGTAGTCACTTATTATAATAATGAATCTATACTTGGAATAACTAAAAGGTTGCAGGCAACAGTACTGCGCCGGTAGCCTACTACCGCATAGGCTACTTCGCTTCTCTCACTCTGTCTCCCCTCTGAGTCCGTATGCGCCCTACGCAATAGAACTCCGGACACAGCAGCAAAACGACAGTGTAGTTAATTGATACATGAAAGTATTAATAGTGTTGTCTTGTGTGTGAGTAATGTGTATTGTAAAGTGTTACATACATATACTTAAAGAGAGCTGCAATGCATAGTAAAATAAAGATATCACCCACTCATCATCCCCATGTGTTCTAGCTAGCAGGCCAAGTCACAGGAACAACGAGTCCCAGCACCGAAAGCGAGAACCCAGGAAAAGACTGCAGAGAACACAAGGACAGATAAATTACGTTACTCTACTATACCGGCACTACGAGCGAGCTGTAGTCTCTGGTACTGCACTCGCTCCTGGCTCGGTAGGCAAATCAAGGCTAAGTCCTCGCCCCTCTACAGACAACTCCTGGGCATGGTCGGGCTCTTACACATGGCACTAGTCTAGTCACAAATTGGATGATGAGCTGGGCATATAACTCGTGAACATGTAGAACGTTCACCAACTATCCTCATCAAGAAGATCGCTGTTCACATTAACCCCTTAAATCTAATACATGTAAATATATGCTTGTCCTAAGAGTAATACGAGAGGTGAGTGCTGAAACTCCTTTAGGACCTCAAGGGAAGGGTATGCATTTAAATAGAGAGAAGAATGAAATGAGAGTAATGTCGTCAGAGAGAAAGAGTGCAACCGTGAGAAATTGGGAGAGAGGGCAAGGGATGTTAGAATCTCAAAGGTTCTAGGCAACCTGATCATGGAACACACAGCGAGCCTCCAGGCAATGTGCAGTACGACAACATGGGCAACCCAGGCAGCATAGGCAGGCGGCAATGGACTACCAACCCTGTCGCACCTAGCTATAAGCGCAAGGCTGCCAACCGGTCCATACGTCTGGCAACCACCACTCCGGCAGCGTGGCGCGTTGCTACCCTCTCGCTCTGAAAACTAACTCACTCTCTCTCTCTGAACTCCCATTGTCTTATCTATCAACTTCTCTATTGATACTACATATTAAATGGAAGGTCTCGACATGGCTTAAAACAAAACCCACCACTGGTTAGCACATGACGAGACCTTTGCAGAGATACAAAGAACATAGTTATACGTTGTCACACTCAATATAAGCAGCCAGCACGGTACAGCGGTACAGCGGTACCACACAGTGGCGGTACAGTGGAGTACCAAGGAGTACAAGCAGGTTGCGTTGCCACGCACTGGGTGCGTCACAATATATATTTGTATTATTTAAGATTGTTTATAAGTATCTCATTGTAAAAAAGATGGGATACATTTTCCATATGTTATGCGTGTGCGCGGTATGTCACGACAGAGACGAACATAACGCGCTCGCGCACTCTCCAACCAACCTCCGTCCCAGCTACACACGCTAAGCCTTCTTCCTATAGTTTCATAATCAGGTGTTTTCGCTTCACTTTCATCTCATATTCCATATAGTCATTACATAATCATCTTTGTTAGTTAGCACAAACTTAACGTAAATATCTAGCCTATCCTAGCCTATTGTAGCCTCTTTTCATACTTTGTTTACTATACTAACCACTTCCAGTCATCTAGCCTATTTTCCGCCATCCTCCAATCACCAGCTGAGTTCATCAAAGGGTAATTATATTTCTATATGGTTAATACTTATTCATTATCAAATATACAGTCCACTTATCTAAATTAGCCATATAATTGGTCCTTCGACCTTTCACTAGTTTGCAACCCCCCCCCCCCCCCCCCCCCCCGACTTGACCTTCTTGGTGATAGGAGGAAATGAGATAAGGAGCGGGGTCAGTCCGAGAGGGATTGCGGAGGGGATCGAGGTCCTAGCTGAGGAGGTGGTGCGGCTCTCGGGGGGAGAAGTCCGGGTGATTGGGGTGGAGAAGCGGCAGGCTCCACGAGGGGTCTCTACGGACGAGTTTAACCGCATTAGAAATGCGGTTAACCGATGGCTAAAGCGCCATATCCCATTCACCCGGGAGTGCTATCAGTCAATGAATACCTCTGAGGCTGACTTCAGTCCCGACGGGGTACACCTCACGCACGAGGCATCAAAGCGTCTCTATTCGGAGATCCTGGCCACCTGTCGTCGGTGCTTTATGCCAGACGAATATGCCATGGTCGCCAGGTCATACGACGAGATGTTTGCCCACCATGACGTTAGAGTTGATCAACAAAATCAGTATAGCCTAGATTAATAATCCTTCAAATCGGTACAGTATATTAATTAAATTTTGATTGTAAACCCTTTAGGCCCAAATTATATAACAATTGATTGGCACTAAGATTCAAATCATCCATACTGTACTGTATAATAATTTCAAAGGTTAAGGTTATTCATTCTATATCAAATTTATACTGTCCAATAACTTCTTTATTTTGATTCACATGTCATTCTAAATTCTTCTCTCGTCGTGTGCCCTGGAGGCGGGGTAATATGATAGCTGATAGGCTGAGTGTGTGTTAATCCAACTCAAAACTTTTTTCCTTGTGACTTCTTGAGATGAACTTTTCTTGTGTACAATTTTCACATTTATTAAATTTAATAATATAAAATTAGCGGTACCCATTGAGTTTAGCCTGTTTCAATTACCCTATAGGCTCTCTCTCTCTTAAAATTCTTGAATTTATTATAACTTTAAACGGTACCTCTCTTTTTGACATCTGGAGACTTTTGGCCTATACTGTATTGTACTAAATTTCCCTCCCGGCTTTTCTAACTTATGGCGTAATGATTCTATAATTTCATAACTATTATGTAAGGAGTTAAATTGAAAAGCTCCAGATTGCTAGTCTACATTGCGCACAATTCTTATTCCGCATTTCGTGAGGGTGTTTTATTTTCGGCTCGCGATTTAATTTGATTTCTCGGAGTACTGTATTGTTGGCCGCAACTTATTCGGTCTGGCATTGATAGTTTGATTTAACGTCATTAGATTTCCTTCCCGTATAATCATGGCTAAAAGTGTACAAAAGCGTCGGGCTGGACTTAAGGGCTCTTTGACGGTCTTAACCTCTGATATTGACGGATTCCTTGATTCGGCGTCTAGAGTGGAGGTGGAGGCCAGGTTGCTCAGTATTCAAAAGCAACTTGACAAGTATGAGGTCACACAGGAGGACCTGGCCGATACATACGAGGACGCCGAGTATATCAAGGTGATCAGAGAGGATACCCTATATATGGAGGGCATACAAGTAATCGTTGCCACACTGAAGGGGATCTTGATTACAGAGGTCAAGAAGGAGGTCAAGAAAGAGCCAAAGAAATCCGCAGTCAAATTACCACATCTTACTCTCTCAAAATTTGAAGGTGATGCCACCATGTGGTCGGGATTTTGGGAGATGTTCAAGTGTACCATCCATGACAATCCCGACCTCACAGATATACAACGCTTCACCTATCTAAAGGGTCAGCTTCAGGGTGATGCACATAAGCTAGTCGAAGGATTCATAATCGAAAGTGCAAGCTATGCCCCAGCAATTGAGCTCCTGCAAGAGACATATGGGCATCCAGATCGAATCAAGGCAGCTTATGTTACCAAATTCAATCAATTAGTGTCACCCAAACACCAAACAGCTGACCTGAAGGACTTCTATGCCAATACAGAGTGTGATGAGGTCAATCATTAGCCATGGTATTTGTTTGGAGGAATTTTGTGTGGTGACTCTTGTCAATAAGTTACCATCACCACTAAAAGAAACCATAAAATGGGAGATGGGAGACTTAAGCCTGGATTATAAGAAATTCACTCATTGCCTCCAGGCTGAAGTGTACAATATGGCGGGTCAAGACAGAGTAGGGGGTACACCCATGGCTACGGCAACATTTACCGCCCAAAGTGAGTACAGGAGATTCAACTGTGTTCTGTGTAGTGGCACCAATCATTTATGGTACAAGTGTATGAAGTATATTAAAGTTAAAAGAGCCCGTCAACTACGTCTCTGCACTGGGTGCTTGTCAAAAGACCATGGCCATTCGGGTTGTACTAATCCTAACGTAAGAAGCTGCAAGTTTTGTAAGGGCAAACACTTTCATTCCCTGTGTATACAAAAACAAGGGAAAGAAAGTAGACCAGCGGAGGATAACACCAAGAGAGAGCAGACTGCTGCTACTCCAACTACAATGTCCATTGCCACAGGTAAAAATACAGTAATCTTGCCCACCGTACAGCTGCCGGTAAAGGGTAAGGATAATAATTGTGTTAAAATCAGATTGCTACTTGACCAATGTTCTCAGAGGACCTTTGTGAAGTCTTCTGTTCTATCCTCCCTTTCCTACATTTCTAAAGGAACTGAGGAGTTATGTCTTCACGGATTTACCGGGAAACAGGCCTCTAGGGAATATAATGTTGTGGCACTGCAATACAAACACAGAGGTAAATTTCATCATCTAGACGCAATAGTGGTTGATGAATTGCCAGAACATAAAGGTGAACTTAACCTAAAGTCTACACTGGTTAGTTTACAAAGTAAAGGCATAAAATTAGCCGATCCTCACGCAACGGACACAGGTCGGCTGGAGCTGCTTATCGGTGCGGATCACTACTACAATATAGTGCGACCTGGGTATAAAAGGTCAGGTAGCCTAATTCTGCTTCCTACCAAGTACGGGTATGCCATCAGTGGTTCATATGTGGCACAACCTACCAGCTCCAGCACAGAAGTAATTACTGTATTGAATGTAGCAGTAAACCCAATGGACGAATACATGTCCACTGGTAATATTCCACCATGCAAAAATGACTTACACATTTTGTGGGAATTAGATCACATCGGGATAACCCCTAAGGAATACTCACAGGTTGAGCGTCAAGCACTATCGTCGTATGAGGATACCGTTACCCTCTCATACGGCGTTCAGTATGCGCATTATTCGCAGATTACAAAACGGATTTGCTTGAGTATGATGGCTAAACTTTTTGACCCCTTGGGGATAGTTCTACCAGTGTCGATCAAATCAAGATTATTTCTTCAGCAATTATGGAGGATAAAATTAGGTTGGGATTAGGTTTTGACTGGCGATCTGGTTCAGGAGTGGGAAGACGTTACTTCGGATCTTCGTCTCTGTAAGGGTTTTAATTTTCCTCGGAGAGTTGTCATGGACCATCCTGTTTCCATTCATGCCTTCTCAGACGCTAGCAAGGTCGCGTACGGCACCGCCATATACTTTGTTGTTGTTGTTGTTGTTGTTTTTCCTCAAGCTGCCTGGCCGAACAGCCCCAAGGCCCCGAGCAAGGCCAAGGCCGTAACCGAGCGCCCCCACAGAACCCTCCCTGCCGACCACAATAAAGCCTGGGTGACCGAAGCCACTCCATGGCGGGGAGCTGAGGAGGGTGCGGAAACGCCCGGGAAGCCAAAGCCCCACCCAGGGCCCTGTGCCCCTCAGCAATTATGAAGAGAAAGTTGAGGGGCAAAGGAAAGATGTGACGCTTTGGCTTCCAATCTTGGTAGATTAGGAGGTCAATCCACGCAAGAGACGCCGTCACTTGAGATCTAGAAAATATATAAGTAAAAGGAACAGTCAGAGTAAGCTATGGGTATGGCAGAGATCGCTCAGTTCTCACTCTGATAGACCACCCATCACCACATGACTAGAACCCAATCCTCTCAGCATCAGCTAGGAAAGGCCCTAGAAAGCCGCCTTTGGCGGGGGGATAGCTCCCCTATTTCAACCCTTTTCGGGGTTGGGCACCCGCCCAAATACTTTGTTGACACAAGTGGCAGCCGTCTAGTCATGGCGAAGGCGAAAGTCGCCCCGATCAAATCTCTTTCCATCCCAAAATTAGAGCTGACTGCAGTTCTGTTGGCTGCTAGACTCGTTCACTTTGTAGAGGAAACTTTTAAAAATTTGCTAAATATCTCGGAGACGGTTATATGGAGTGACAGCCAAATTACGCTCTACTGGTTACATAGCCGAAAGAAGCTACCAGTGTACGTCACCAACCGTGTCGACGAAATTCGTACCCTGCTCCCAACCGCACAGTTCCGGTATGTGTCTACCAAAGAGAATCCAAGTGACTGCATTACTCGTGGTGTCTCTGCTAAATTTCTTGAATCTTCTGCGTTGTGGTGGAATGGCCCATGCTGGCTTAACCCTCTGTTCCCGGAAGGGCTCTTGAACGCCCATAAAAAAGCATATAACAGGTACCCGGAAGGCCTCTTAAACACCCATGACGTCACAGCCTGTGAGCTTGGTGTGCGAGGCGTCGGTCCGACGCATGTAAACAACAGCCGGCTGGACCGACGCTCCGCATCTCCGGCCACAAGAAGGAGAGCGTCGCTTGTTCGTGTGTGCCTGTATGTTGTTGTTAAGTATCGAAAAGTGGTGTAAAGTGGCTGTTTTGGCCATAAAGTTATCTCCAATGAAATCATCATCACAGCTCAACCAGTTGACTTAGAGAGCTCTACTTAATGCCATTCTACAGGTAAATAACACAGCTACGCTTGGGGATGCGCGGGAATGCGGGAAGCAGTCTGATTAACGAATATACGGTAGCCTAGCCTAGACGTTTTTCGGCCAAAACACCCGGGTTTCGAGGAATATATTGTTACGGCTGGATCGGCAATACATATTCGGGATTCTTGATCGTAGGACAGAAATGGCTTATGTGACAACGACACGCTCGATTCCAGTCCCAAATACTATATGCTCCAGACAACAAAAGCACCAACGCCCTACAGAGTTATCGTCTATGGTAACGAGGTACCTTAACTCGGCGAAAGTGTACAACAGGGGTAGGCTATGAGGCTAAACTCCCTCAGACATTTATAGGTTACGTTATGACTAAAGAAATGCAATACTCAAGAAACTACGTTAATATTAAGCCTCTAATAATGTAGAATAGAAGCAGGCTAAAGGTATGACAGTGAAATGCTAAATAACAAATGTACACGCCTACTTGAAAGCGCGTGCACTAGAATAACTGTCCCCTACTAACATGCACTAGCATGTAGCATACAAGATGTTCATGATCCAGTAGATACCTAATAATACACATGGAAGGAACATAAATAGTAGTCACTTATTGTAATAATGAATCTATACTTGGAATAACTAAAAGGTTGCCGGCAACAGTACTGCGCCGGTAGCATACTACCGCATAGGCTACTTCGCTTCTCTCACTCTGTCTCCCCTCTGAGTCTGTATGCGCCCTACGCAACAGAACTCCGGACACAGCAGCAAAACGACAGTGCAGTTAATTGATACATGAAAGTATTAATAGTGTTGTCTTGTGTGTGAGTAATGTGTATTGTAAAGTGTTACATACATAAACTTAAAGAGAGCTGCAATGCATAGTAAAATAAAGATATAACCCACTCATCATCCCCATGTGTTCTAGCTAGCAGGCCAAGTCACAGGAACAACGAGTCCCAGCACCGAAAGCGAGAACCCAGGAAAAGACTGCAGAGAACACAAGGACAGATAAATTACGTTACTCTACTATACCGGCACTACGAGCGAGCTGTAGTCTCTGGTACTACACTCGCTCCTGGCTCGGTAGGCAAATCAAGGCTAAGTCCTCACCCCTCTACAGACAACTCCTGGGCATGGTCGGGCTCTTACACATGGCACTAGTCTAGTCACAAATTGGATGATGAGCTGGGCATATAACTCGTGAACATGTAGAACGTTCACCAACTATCCTCATCAAGAAGATCGCTGTTCACATTAACCCCTTAAATCTAATACATGTAAATATATGCTTGTCCTAAGAGTAATACGAGAGGTGAGTGCTGAAACTCCTTTAGGACCTCAAGGGAAGGGTATGCATTTAAATAGAGAGAAGAATGAAATGAGAGTAATGTCGTCAGAGAGAAAGAGTGCAACCGTGAGAAATTGGGAGAGAGGGCAAGGGATGTTAGAATCTCAAAGGTTCTAGGCAACCTGGTCATAGAGCACACAGCGAGCCTCCAGGCAATGTGCTGTACGACAACATGGGCAGCCCAAGCAGCATAGGCAGGCGGCAATGTACTACCAACCCTGTCGCACCTAGCTATAAGCGCAGGGCTGCCAACCGGTCCATACGTCTGGCAACCACCCCCCCGGCAGCGTGGCGCACCGCTACCCTCTCGCTCTGAAGTCTAACTCACTCTCTCTCTCTGAATTCCCACTGTCTTATCTATCAACTTCTCTATTGATACTACATATTAAATGGAAGGTCTCGACATGGCTTAAAACAAAACCCACCACTGGTTAGCAAATGACGAGACCTTTGCAGAGATACAAAGAACATAGTTATACGTTGTCACACTCAATATAAGCAGCCAGCATGGTACAACGTGGTACCGTGGTGGTACAGTGGAGTACCAAGGAGTACAATCAGGTTACGTTGCCACGCACTGGGTGCGTCACAGCCCCCCCAAGACTTTAGATAATCGACCTTAGAAGCATTATCAAAATCTGACAGGCAACCAACCGACCCGCTACCCTTAGCTGCCACTAATTGCAAAAGGTGCACAACAACTGAAGTGTGAATTATACATAAAACACAATATCGCATGCATCATGCTACAACAATAAAGACTTACAAAACTAAAACAAAATTTTCTCGTTTATTTTATTGTTTTATAATCTTTTTGGACGGCGTTATGATAGCCTAATTTTACTCCTGCTCAACCCACACACCGTGCACGACTATCCTGGATCATCAACCCTTGATAGACAATCTGCTATCACGTTCTCACTCCCGGCAATATGCTGAATGTTGAGATTATACTCTTGGAGCATTAGGGACCACCTGGTCAACCGCATATTCCGATTGTGAAACTGATTTAGGAATTTCAAGGGATGATGGTCCGTATAAATCGTCACTACCGGGCCGTAGGCTGGAACATAAACTTCGAAATGTTTGAGCGACAAAACGATAGCAAGAAGCTCCTTCTCTATAGTCGAGTAATTCCTTTGTGCCGAATTAAACTTGCGAGAAAAGAAGCTCACTGGGTGTTCCAAGCCCTCGGAATCAGTCTGCAGTAACACTGCCCCGGCACCCACACCGCTGGCATCAGTCGCCAGCTGAAAACTCCTGGAGAAGTCTGGGGCTCTCAAAATCGGATGTGTACACAGCAGGTGCTTGACTAGGTCGAAAGCCCTCTGACACTCCGCAGCCCAACAGAACTTCACTGACTTCGACAGTAGATCAGTTAACGGTGCTAAGACAGTAGAGTATCCCCGGATGAAGCGCCTATAATAGCCTATCATACCTAGGAACCGCATGACCTGGCGCTTAGTGGTGGGCCTGGGAAACATATTGATAGCCTGTATCTTGCTCAGGGGGGGGCACACCCGGCCTAACCCGACCACGAAGCCAAGATACTGCACAGTAGCCTTTACAAACTCGCACTTCCTCAGGTTCACCACCAGCCCAGCATCGTGCAACTTCCCAAACAGGGTCTCTAAGTGCCTTAGGTGATTTTCAAAATTGTCATCATACACTATCACGTCATCAAGGTAGACCGTGCAGTTAGGGATTTCGTCACAAATATCGTTCATCAGGTTCTGAAACGTGGCAGGTGCGTTCTTAAGCCCATAAGGCATTACGTTACATTGGTAGGTCTTGCCATCTACCACAAAACCACAAACTTGCTTAGCTCGGTCCGACAGGGGTACTTGCCAGTAGCCTTTTACAAGATCAATTTTAGTAAGGTACTTTGCATTCCCTATCTTGTCCACGCTGTCGTCAACTCGAGGCAAAGGGTAAGGGTTGGTAGTGGTCAAGCCATTTAGCCTACGAAAATCTATGCAGAACCGCACCTTGCCGTCAGGTTTTGGCTGCAACGTGACGGGTGATGTCCACTTCACATAACCTTCAGTGATCATCCCTCTCTCAACCATGTACTTTAACTCCTCCCGTAAAGCTGGCAACTTTACCGGGGGCACACGGTAGGGCACTGACTTGAAGGGCACATTATCACCGACGTCCACGTCGTGCGTTACCTGAGTAGTGAGACCTGGGTGTTCGGCGAAAACAGAGGGGTATGACCTGAACAGGCCTAGGACAGCAGCACCCTGGTGCTCAGGCAGGTGACTTACAGCTTGCCTAGCCTCTTGTTCAGTATTCCCCGCCCACTGTTCCGCGGAAATGACACAGTCCCAGCTATCCTCCTCAGCAGCATGACTGTCCCCACCTCCTTCTCCACCCTGGCCGCTGCAGGCCAGCACAGGGACAGTGAGAGGCTCTGAGGGGCGTCTCACATACTCTTTCATGAGGTTAACATGACATAACTGATGTTTTTTTCTACGGTCAGGTGTTGCAACGAGATAATCAAGGTCGGACAGGTTCTTAGCCACCACATACGGCCCAATAAACTTGGCAGAAAGGGGGTGTCCAGGCAAAGGTAAAAGCAACATTACCTCCTGACCCACCGAAAACTCCCGAAGCTTCACCTTGGCGTCATACTGGTGCTTCATGACCGCCTGTGCATTAACCAAGTTATTACCTGCCGCTGCCATGCAACCTATAAGTCTCTCCCGGCTCTCAAGGATATATTTAAGTACAGACCCCGGCTTCTCTTCGCCCTCCCAGATCTCTTTCACCATACTTAAAGGTCCTCTCACATTATGGCCAAAGACTAGTTGATTTGGACTGAACCCCAGGCTCTCTCCTGGGACTTCACGTGCAGCGAACAGAACATACGGCAGACCCAAATCCCAATCAGTGTCATGTTCTGCACAGTAACAGCGTAGCATACTCTTCAGGGTCGAGTGCCACCGCTCCAAGACTCCCTGACTCTCGGGATGGTAGGCTGACGACACTACAGAACATATACCGTGCAACTGAAGGGTTTGCTTGAACAATTTGGATGTAAAATTGCTCCCCTGGTCTGACTGCACCTCACGTGGAAATCCATAACGGGAACAGAACAATAATAAGTTTTTAACAACTGCCTTTGCCGAGCCGTTTCTCATGGGGTATGCGTCCGGGTATCTCTTAGCCACATCCATGATTGTCAACAGGAATTTATTGCCACTACTAGTAGGTGGGAAAGGGCCAACCAAATCTACTACAACTTTGCTGAACGGAGGCCCGGTGACAGGTATGGGAAACAAAGGTGCCTTCGGGATTGTCTGGTTAGGCTTCCCCGTTGTCTGGCAGGTCGCACACCCAGCCACCCATGCACAGACATCAGCCTTGACCCCAGGCCACCAGAAAAACCTGCCCAATGCCGCCAATGTTTTTGTTACCCCCAAATGACCCGCCACCGGCACATCATGCGCCAGACACAATAAGGACTCTCTATACTTATTTGGAACAACCACCTGGTCTACTACCCTCGCACCGCCCTCCCACTTCGATTTGGGGTCTAGAAATCTGCGGTACAATATCCTGTTGAGCCTAAAGAAATCTCCCGGCTTCGCATCCCCATCTTCCTCCAACTCTATGGCACCATTGCTATAACGAGCTAGGCTAGCGTCTTGCAGCTGCTGCTCACTAATGTCCCTGGGCGTCAATGCATCAAGATGGTTTTGTAATAAGACATTACCCCGGCTAGTAGGCTCTACTGCCTTAGTGGCTCTCGCTACAGCTCTTGCCTCACGCGAAGTCTTACCCAACTCTGCCTTGTTACACCCCATATCTGGGCCAGAGTCAACTCCCGTGTTTATTATAGGTCCAAGTACCGAATCACCGAGAAGTGCAGCAGAATCAATGTCCCTTTTCCTGCCCTTAGCAACCTTCTCCTGATCCTTCCTCCACTGTCCCCGAGGTTGAGTGCTAGGCTGTGCAGGAGCCGCAGAGCGAGATCGGGTTACCACACAGGCCATCTCATCCTGTTGGCACCTCCCAACCCATTCCCGATTCTCACCATCCACGTCGGCCGCCCTCTCGGCAACGACTAAGGGTGGAGTCCCGGAAGTGGGCACCGCAAAGTCGTTGCCGAGAAGAAGGTCGACGCCCTCAACTGGCAAACACTCAACGATCCCTACATCCAGCTCCCTGCACACCTCTCCCACTCTCAACTCCAACCTCACAAGTGGGTATGACCTCGTAGCATTTATACCCTGCACCACAACAACTCTGGCCGCATTTATCGGTTTCCCTGTGAAGTTCCTCAACAAAGTTTGCGAAGCCCCCGTATCCCTCAGCAAGTCAACCCTCCGTAGTTCACTCCCCCAGCTCACAAACCCGTGCCCCCGATGGCTACAGAAAGTGTCCCGGACAGGTGTCGAGCCTTCCGTACGCTTCTTTACCGCGTGTGCCTCAGCTGCTGACAACCTACCCCGGGCAGTTGCTGCAGCCTTCAGAGACACACCGATACTGTGAACCAATGACACCGGCTTAGCGGGAGTGTTACTAGGGCACTCACGTGAATAATGGCCTAGCTTCTGACATTTGTAACATTTCACATCCCCAATGGGCTTCTTCCCTTGTGCGGGCGAAGAAGGGGCCTGACCTTTAGTAAACGGGAGAGGCTTGTGTTTGTAGGTGTTATTAGGTGCAATGCATTTAGTGTGGTTATGTGTGTCATAGGATTTGTTATTATCGAAAACTCTGGTGGGTGGGGTATAGCGCCCCTTCTGCCCTGACTCAGCCCTCTGAGCGGCACCGCAACCACGAATCAATGATAATCTGAGGTCTGCCATCTTGGCAGCCTCCTCTACTGTCTTGGGACATTTTTCCTTAATGTTCAGCGTTAGATCGGTTCCAGTGCATTTGTAAAACTGTTCCAGATAGAAAAGTTGCTTAATTTCCTCAGCCGACTCTGCGTGCTCGGACCGAAACCAGTTATTACCTGCATCTGTTAAGTCCCGTGCGTGCTCCATAAAACTGACGTCGCTCTTCTTATTCACGCCACGGAACTTCAATCTATAAGTTTCGGGTTGCAGTTCGTAGGCCCGGAGCACAGCCTCCTTCACCAGTCCATACACTACACTCTCGTCCAGTGACAGTGCATCGTAGGCTTTCAACCCCTTACCCACTAGACGTGATGAAACTAATGCTGCCCATTTAACCTCCGGCCAGTCATACTCACGACACTTCTTTTCGAAACGAGCAAAAAACTCAGTCACTGCTGTCTCATCAAATGCGGGTACTAACTTAATTAAATGCGAAAGTGAGTCTGTAACCCAGTGCCCACCACCGAGATGACGCCCCGTGGTCTCTACTCTAGACTTCTCGACATCCATTTCAGCCTGGTACCTGGTTGCATCCTGATTGGCTTGGATTCTAGCAACCTCTATGCGTTCTATACTAGCCTGTTGTATCTGAGTCTCCTGCAGCTTAAACTTAGCTAGTTCTAGCTGAAATAACATCTCAGGAGACAGGCCTGGGGGGGGAGAGCACAAAATGGGGGATCCACACCGAGACGTGTTTACGGGTAAGCCAGCTTGCCCTTGAGAACCCTCCTGCTGCATCGTGCTAAGACTCGCTGGCTGAGGGCCCAGCTCAGGGGTAGAGTGGAATGGAGGCTTGGAGGGAACCCCCCAAGACCCCACTCCACCCACCGCCCCATCGCCATCACCCAACAAACATGCCACCAAATTCTTCTTGGGCCAACTGTCAGGACAGTCCCGCCCCAAAACCGTGGCTAAACAGCGAAGACCGTAACAATCAATAGCCTGCAGGCGCTGTTCGGTCAAAGGTGTCTGCAAAAATGCCCGGGCATCCCTCTCTCCACTTATAATACTCCCCTCCCTAAACATCTGTTGTACTTGCTGGTCACTAGGCTGTACCGTGTTATCCTCCCCCGTAAATGATGAGTCATTAGACATAGTGCTGGTTATACAATTGCTGTTCATAAAAAAAAAGAAGTGCTTATTACTAATTGCAGTCTCGACTCACAAAATGTTAAAGATGCTTGAATGACTCTACTCTAGACACCCCTAACGAAACAATCTGCAAGTCCACCAATACAATAATGACACAATAAAAAATTCCTCCAATATGCAAGAAAATTCTAGCCAGCTCTACTAGGTAGCATAGAATAGTTCTCCAAAAAACATGTGATAGGATACTACTGAATCTTGTGCAAGGTCGCCATTTTGTTACGGCTGGATCGGCAATACATATTCGGGATTCTTGATCGTAGGACAGAAATGGCTTATGTGACAACGACACGCTCGATTCCAGTCCCAAATACTATATGCTCCAGACAACAAAAGCACCAACGCCCTACAGAGTTATCGTCTATGGTAACGAGGTACCTTAACTCGGCGAAAGTGTACAACAGGGGTAGGCTATGAGGCTAAACTCCCTCAGACATTTATAGGTTACGTTATGACTAAAGAAATGCAATACTCAAGAAACTACGTTAATATTAAGCCTCTAATAATGTAGAATAGAAGCAGGCTAAAGGTATGACAGTGAAATGCTAAATAACAAATGTACACGCCTACTTGAAAGCGCGTGCACTAGAATAACTGTCCCCTACTAACATGCACTAGCATGTAGCATACAAGATGTTCATGATCCAGTAGATACCTAATAATACACATGGAAGGAACATAAATAGTAGTCACTTATTGTAATAATGAATCTATACTTGGAATAACTAAAAGGTTGCCGGCAACAGTACTGCGCCGGTAGCATACTACCGCATAGGCTACTTCGCTTCTCTCACTCTGTCTCCCCTCTGAGTCTGTATGCGCCCTACGCAACAGAACTCCGGACACAGCAGCAAAACGACAGTGCAGTTAATTGATACATGAAAGTATTAATAGTGTTGTCTTGTGTGTGAGTAATGTGTATTGTAAAGTGTTACATACATAAACTTAAAGAGAGCTGCAATGCATAGTAAAATAAAGATATAACCCACTCATCATCCCCATGTGTTCTAGCTAGCAGGCCAAGTCACAGGAACAACGAGTCCCAGCACCGAAAGCGAGAACCCAGGAAAAGACTGCAGAGAACACAAGGACAGATAAATTACGTTACTCTACTATACCGGCACTACGAGCGAGCTGTAGTCTCTGGTACTACACTCGCTCCTGGCTCGGTAGGCAAATCAAGGCTAAGTCCTCACCCCTCTACAGACAACTCCTGGGCATGGTCGGGCTCTTACACATGGCACTAGTCTAGTCACAAATTGGATGATGAGCTGGGCATATAACTCGTGAACATGTAGAACGTTCACCAACTATCCTCATCAAGAAGATCGCTGTTCACATTAACCCCTTAAATCTAATACATGTAAATATATGCTTGTCCTAAGAGTAATACGAGAGGTGAGTGCTGAAACTCCTTTAGGACCTCAAGGGAAGGGTATGCATTTAAATAGAGAGAAGAATGAAATGAGAGTAATGTCGTCAGAGAGAAAGAGTGCAACCGTGAGAAATTGGGAGAGAGGGCAAGGGATGTTAGAATCTCAAAGGTTCTAGGCAACCTGGTCATAGAGCACACAGCGAGCCTCCAGGCAATGTGCTGTACGACAACATGGGCAGCCCAAGCAGCATAGGCAGGCGGCAATGTACTACCAACCCTGTCGCACCTAGCTATAAGCGCAGGGCTGCCAACCGGTCCATACGTCTGGCAACCACCCCCCCGGCAGCGTGGCGCACCGCTACCCTCTCGCTCTGAAGTCTAACTCACTCTCTCTCTCTGAATTCCCACTGTCTTATCTATCAACTTCTCTATTGATACTACATATTAAATGGAAGGTCTCGACATGGCTTAAAACAAAACCCACCACTGGTTAGCAAATGACGAGACCTTTGCAGAGATACAAAGAACATAGTTATACGTTGTCACACTCAATATAAGCAGCCAGCATGGTACAACGTGGTACCGTGGTGGTACAGTGGAGTACCAAGGAGTACAATCAGGTTACGTTGCCACGCACTGGGTGCGTCACAATATATATAATACATAACCGGGGCTGGAGGGTTAATGATCCCAACGAATGGCCAGAGAATATAGATTTAAGCGAGCAACACACTGCTATTGTGGCACCGGTAATTGACTCGGTGCCTGACGAAGACACACGGTTATGGGACTGGGATAGATTCAGCAGCTATGAGAAGTTACAACGTGTTACAGCATGGGTGATACGATTTGTAGAAAATGTAAAAGCAAAAATTAAAGGCACACCACCCATAGGTAGTGCTTACCTCAATGTGAAGGAGATCAGAATTGCAGATCAATTATTACATAAGCTCTGTCAACAAGAAATATATACGCAGGAATATAAATTACTGGTTAAGGAAACAAAGTCTAGGAATAACCTGATCAACCAGTTGGGCTTACACTTGAAGGGGGACTTGATACATAGCGGAGGCAGATTACGATTGGCAGCCCTCTCTGAGGCAAGTAAGTATCCAATACTACTGCCCCCCAATCATCCCCTCACCCATCTTATCATCGATAGGTGTCACCGACTCTGTTGTCATTATGGGGTTGGTCATATAGTCACCTATGTAAGACAACGATGGTGGGTGCCTAGAATCAGGCAGGTGGTCAAGAAAGTCCTTCGCAAATGCTTAAAGTGTAGAAGAGTACAGGGAACACATTATGATCCCGTCGGAATTCCTCCCTTACCAAACCTGCGAACCACCCCAGGTGACCCTTACAAAGTTACCGGGGTTGACTACAGTGGAGCAATCCCTGTGAAAGATTCACCCAATCTTAAGGTGTATATGATACTTTTCACTTGTGCTGTTACCAGGGCAATTCACCTGGAACTGGTCACCAACCTCACTTGTGATAGCTTCCTACATGCCTTCCGAAGATTCTGCAGTAGACAGGGATATCCGCGTATCATGCTGAGTGACAATGCAAAGACTTTCATAGGGGCATCTACATATCTCAAAGAAGTGAGCAACAATCCTAAGATTCAGACCTGCCTAGCGGATGTAAAATGCGAATGGCGTTTCATTCCCGCCAGGGCGCCTTGGTTTGGCGCCATATGGGAGAGAGCCATAGGCATCATGAAGGCGGGTCTGAAGAAGGTGTTGGGTAGAGCTCTCATCTCGATTGAGGAACTCAACACCATACTCTTGGAGATTGAAGCCACCGTAAATGATCGTCCTCTATACTATGCTTCTGGTGATTTGGAAGACCTTACCCCAATCACACCCTCAGTACTGGTACGTGGATACAGACTGCGGGATCTTCCTGAAGAGCATGACGAGGATACTATGGAGGATCCAGACTACATAAGTAAGGAAGTGATATCGGCCCGCTACAAATATATTCGTAAATTATCGCGAGATATTTGGCATCGCTGGTCAACAGAATATCTGGTGACTTTAAGGGAAGCACAAAAGAATAAACTAACACCATTAAAAGGTCATTGGCCTAGGGTAGGGGACGTGGTAACCATCCATGAGGAGGGCCCGCGCGCATTTTGGAAATTGGGTCGGATAGAGGAGTTATTACCAGGTCGTGATGGTGAGGTTCGGGTAGCAAAGGTTCGCACCAGGACTGGAGTAATCACACGGCCAACAGTCCGACTATATCCTCTTGAGGGTGACCTCGATCGCAAGGACACCCCCTCGGATCAGTTATCCATTGAAGTCCCCTCTCTGGCTTCTACTTCGGCGCAGCCTGTTGACGCGTCTGGCGAACGCCCACGTCGACAGGCAGCCCAGATATCCTCCCAAGCTTGGCGGGATAAGATTGCCTCCGGGCAAATCTAATCATGTAAATTTTGTATATTTTCTGTTGGTGGGAATATGTCCATACTTAGTGTACTCAAACTAGTATGAACAGTCTCGATGTTACGTAATCTGGGTTGATGTAGCGTTACGTATCATTCCGTAGTCTTAAGTTGAACGCTTCCATAACCTTGGTCGAACGTCCATGATTGGGTAGAATATATTATTCTATAGTAGTATATGGGAAAGTATTGTAGGATTATAATTCCCATATATATATATATATTTTTATTATTTAAGATTGTTTATAAGTATCTCATTGTAAAGAAGATGGGATACATTTTCCATATGTTATGCGCGTGCGTGGCATGTCACGACAGAGACGAACATAACGCGCTCGCGCACTCTCCAACCAACCTCCGTCCCAGCTACACACGCAAAGCCTTCTTCCTATAGTTTCATAATCAGGTGTTTTTGCTTCACTTTCATCTCATATTCCATATAGTCATTACATAATCATCTTTGTTAGTTAGCACAAACTTTACGTAAATATCTAGCCTATCCTAGCCTGTTGTAGCCTCTTTTCATACTTTGTTTACTATACTAACCACTTCCAGTCATCTAGCCTATTTTCCGCCATCCTCCAATCACCAGCTGAGTTCATCAAAGGGTAATTATATTTCTATATGGTTAATACTTATTCATTATCAAATATACAGTCCACTTATCTAAATTAGCCATAATACCGTTGGTAAACAATCTGAGATTTCGTTGGTGGCGGTGCTGTTTGTAGAGTTTGTGTCGGCCGCATTATTAGCGTTATTCCCGAGTCCCCCCTTTCGAGCCTTCACTGTGTCTCAAGGGCCTGGGCGACAGGTTCGTGATATCCAGGGGTACCCCACGGGGGCCCCTCCTTCACACCACAGGGTTTTTCGCCCCTGACACATTCTCTGCTCACGGCTAGGCCACCCTTTTTCTCACCAGTTTCATTTACTGGTTTATGTTTTCTCTTCCTGTTTCACCTCCATCCTTTCATAGTCTTTTTGCCCAATCCAGGGGTACCCCACGGGGGCCCCTGTTTGTGCGAAACCACCCTCCCTGCCACTTCTCCTCATGGGCTTTGCTCTATCTCTGTGGGTTGGGTGGTTGCTGGGGGATGTGCCTCCTCTCCCCTGGTGTGTCTTCCTTGCCTCTCCCTTTACCGGTTGAGTTAGGATATATTCAAGGAAGACACTGCTCAGCTTGATGGCCATCATCGCTTGGAGTTCATAAGGAGATGACGCATTTTTGTGGTCTTTTTTGGTATTCCCTAGACGCTCCTCTCGCTTTTTCGGCGCCGGACCATCTCGGCCGGTCCCGCAAATTTGCGGGAGCTCGATTCGGTCCTCTGGGACGTTTCGGCTCCCCGCAAATTTGCGGAGATCGCTGGGGGGTCCCGCAAATTTGCGGGAGGGTGGTGTCGGTACGGTTATGCCTCCATTGGCCCGCAAATTTGCGGTAATAGTTGGCTTTCACTGTTGACCCTTTTTATGTCATCTTGTTGCCTGAAACTATCTTGGTGTGTGCACTTTACTGGTGTTATAGGCCCTGCATGTAAGATGTTGAGTGGTGGTTAACACTTTCTCTTCTTTGCAGGTTCTGCTAGTGCTCTTCCACCTCGCCCGCCCTACTCACCTACCTCTGTGCTCCCGGTTTAGGGTGAGTACGGATACCTGTTTGCATGTGTGTTCCTGTTTCCCCATGCTCCTTCCCTGGTTCTTCTTGGACATTCTCTCCCCTTACTCCTTCGACGTGCTGATTATGGTGTGTGTTCTTCCAGTGCAGGTAGGCTGCCTTGCTTTCGCCATGGTTGTAGCTCCCCGTGCTTGGAGAGCCACAAGTCCTGCTTGCGCCACTCGCACTGTGTGTCCTCTACGGCCTACCTCCCTGCTCTGTGTGGCCCGTGTCTGGCCCTGGTGGATGTGGTGCACCATAGCCCTTGTTCCTCTGCGGCGGCAGTGGCCTCTGCTTCCCTTCAGTCGGTGTGGGCGATAGTCTCCCGCCACTTTTGGACGGTGGGCCACCGTTCCCCCGGCCTTTGTTGCCGCCCGGATCCGCTTCGCCCTGGGTATCCCTGACCCGACTGAAGGCCGTTCGCCTGGCCCTCTCCCTGCTCGGGCCCTCTCCCCTGGGTCCCGCAGCCGGTCGTCACATCGTCGGGGGGATCCCCTGCTCCATCCACGCTCTCGCTCGCCTCGTCGCCCGTCCTCTCCTGCCCCTCGTTGTCCTCCTGATCGCCTTGACGGCGCCCATCGCCCTCGTCATGGTTCTCGCCCTGCGGCCGGGGTTAGCAGCTCTGCCCCTGTGCGCCCTCCCCTGGCCTCTCCGGGTCGGGGCTCTACTACCTTCCGCCCGCTTCCCCTGCTTGAACGACGTCCTCTTCCTTTGTCCTCTACGCGCGCGGAGGTTCAGGCTGTGGCTGGCCCTCTTCTCCCTCCTCCTACACTGTCCAGGTGGGTCCGCCAGGATGTAGTTGCTTCTCCTCCTACTTCACCTGCTTCGGTGCCTATTCTTCCTTCACGGTCTCGTCCCACAGTGGCGGTCCCTCCCTCCTCCGCCTCGGTGTCGGGCCCGCCCTGTTATCTCTGCCCCGGGGATCCTTGCTCTGTTTCCCCCCGCGGCTCCTTCTGACCTCTTTTCACCCGGCCAGCCTTCCCACTCCCATCGTCCTGCTCCTCCTCCTTCTTCTCTCCCTGACCTTCACTTACCGTCTCGCCACGGGGGTACCCCTCCTCTTGGCTCGGTGGGGTATAGCGTGGTTTTGGGGTCCCCTTTCTCAGGGGCTGACGTGTCGCTGGTAGAGGGGGATGGTGTTGTTTCCCCCCTCGGGCGTTCGTGTTCAGGGACGAGTCCCTCAGCGGCGACTCAACCGTGGTCGCTCGCCTTCCTTGGGCCGCGACTCTGCTGGTTCGTGTCGTGGATCTCGCTCGCGCTCACCCCTGCGGGCCGACAATTCTTGGGGGGGGGGGGAGGTGGGGGGGGGGGGGGGGGGTCGCCTCTCTCGGATCGATTGTCGGCTATGCAGGGGTGGCTTGTGTCACGCATCGACGGGCGCTTGGAGTCGAGGCAAGACTCCCTCTTATCGCGCTTCTTGGCGGTGACACACCCTCAGCGCCTCACCCTACCTACCCTTGCTACGGTCCCCCTCCCTTCTGCAGGTCTACGCTCTGGTCAGACTTCAGCCGCCAGGACTTCCTTCAGGATGTTCAGTCCCTGGCTGTGTTGATTGGACTGTCCTCCTATGGGACGGGTTTGTGCGACGACGGTACGCCTGGCTTCGCCATCTTGCTCGATCACCCTCTCCCATTGGGGGCCTGGTTTGCTGAGGCCTTCGACTTCGCCGGCCGTTCCGTCGCCGGCTCTCCTTCAGTCCCTCCCCCGGAGTCATCACTGCTTTTGCCTCCTCTTGTGTCTGTCGGCGGATTGGACGGCGCATTCTGGTGGTTCAGCGCGCCCCGTTCTTGAACTTTGTTCTATTGCTACCCCGTTCTTCTCTCACCCAGTTCAGTCCTCTGTCGACAGGGTTTTTTCCCTTGCGGCGGTGGGTGCCGAACTTCTTCTCTTGTCTTTTGGTTCCCTCCAGACTTTTGTTCACCACCTGCGGCTTATCGCGGCGTCTGCACCAGGCGATCTTCGCGAGGGTTTGGGCCGCGTTCGGCGGATCCCCATTCGGCTCGCGGTGTCTTTGGTTCCCGAGCTGAAGGCGGTTTTGTGCGTGGCAACTCGGCGACGCCGGATGGTACGGTCCTCGTTCTGCCGGACAGCCCTCTTGGATATTCATCAGGGTTTGTTGTACTCTGTGCTCTCTCCGTCGGGGCTTTTTTGCGTGGGATGCTTGGGGCCGCTACGCTTCTCTATCGGCGGACCCTGCTTACGACACGCAACGACGCGCTGTGTCGCGAGCGGGGTCTTCTCAGTCCCGTCCTTCTGCCGGTCCTCTTCGGGGTGCTGCTGCAAGTGCTGCCGCCTTGCACGGGGCGCAGGACAGGGACTTTACAGGCCAGTGCGTCAGTTCCGCCTCGCCCTTCTGTTCTTGCCCCCTTTTCATCCCCGCCGTGTCGGGGCTGGCCGGCCTTCCACTTCCGCCGCCCTTCGCCGGGGTCAGCCCCGCGACGGCCAGGGGGTTGGGGTGGCCCGCCCTTTTCGACGAAGTTGGGGGGGGGTAGAGGAGGTCAACATGGTGCTCATGCCCACACGGACCGTACCGGGGGTACCTCCATGTCAAAACAATGTGTAGGTTCTCTGGGTCGGTCTCCTTGTTCTCCTTCTCGCCTGGCCGCCCGGGTCGCTCCCCTCCTCTCGGGAGCTCCCACGGGTTGTTTTCGCCCTTGCGCCCCTCGGTGGCCGCGAGGGACGTTGGGGGCGGCAGATTGCACGGAGGGGGTCTAACCTGGAGGTGGATGTCCAGACCCCCACTCCGCTTTTGTCACCGACGCCGGCCCATCTTTTCAGAGGTGGCCCACGTGTTCACATCCATGCACGAGCAGGGTATCGTCGAGGGAGTTGACCGCCGGTCGCCCGGTTTTCCTCTCCCGTGTATTTCTGGTACCGAAGTGGGACTGCGGCGCGATGCGCCCGGTGGTGGCTCTGTCGGCCCTCACCGGGCGCATCGTGCACACACGGTTTCGGATGCTGCCGGTACCCCAGGTACGCCTGGCCCTGCGCCCCTTTGTCGTGGGTAGTGTCGCTGGCCCTCCAGGATGCGTCTTGGCTCGTTCCTCTCCATCCTCGATTCCAGCGTTTCTTGACCGTTCGGACTTCCAATCGTGTGTTCCTGTTCGCCGGCCTTCCCTTCGGTCTCCACATCGCGCCGCGGATCTTCTCCGAACTGATGGGACAGGCTCTGGGTCCTCTCCTCAGGAGCGGGCTCCAGCTCCTGTTTTCCTTGGCCGATTGGTTGATCGTTTCCGAAGCCCTCGGACTGTGCGTACGCGACGCCCTCACAGTCGTTCGCCACGTCGCACAGTTAGGGTTCCCCATCGATGTTCCCAAGTCACGCTTGACCCCGTCGCGTGTCGTGCCATGGGTCGGTCTCGCATGGGTTTTGTCCGGCGCTACGGTGACCCAGGGTGTGCCGGACGCGGTGCACCTTCGGCGGTAGGTCTTCGCCGTGTTGCACTCGGTCTCCCTCCCGGGGTGGCTCTGGGACTCGTTAGTGGGTTCGCTGCATTGGGCCGCTCTGCCCATTCCCTTAGGGAGCCTCAGGCTACGCCGCCTCCTCCTCATGGGCACCGAGGTGTTTCCGTTGACCCCTATGGATCGGCTCCTGCCGCTCCCGCGTACCGTTCGCAGTCGCTTCGGTCACTGGGTTGCTCGGGGCACGCTCTCTGCGGCTGTGCCCTGGAGCGCCCCCCCCCGCCGACGATCTGGGTAGACACAGATGCGTCGAGCGAGGTGGGGTGAGGTTCCCAATCCAACCTGGGACGTCCACTTCCCGGCAGATGGGTGGGTCTCCCTCCCCTTACCCGTCTATGCCCTCGAACTGTTGGTTCCTTTGTTCTTCCTGAGGGACCACGCGCTGGCCCTTCGGGGAAAGTCGGTGGCCTTCGGGATGGACACTCAGACAGCTGTCCACTATTTCCTAAAGCGGGGGTCCTCCAGGTCATTGACTCTATTGGGGATCTCGGTGGAGTTGTTCTTCCTCGCGAACCGACACGCCTTCTCCTTGCATGCCTCCTCCCTGCCCGGGACTGCCACCCTGTGGGCGGACGCCCTGTCGAGAGGACAGGGCGTTCTTGTAGAATGGGCAATGCAACGGACTGTGTTCGACGACCTCGCGGCTTCCTGGGGTGTTCCGGAGGTCGCCTTGTTCGCATCGGAGGTGCCGCACCAGTTGCCTCAGTACCTATCCCTCCGGCCTCGCACTCCGGAGGGGGGTCCGGACGCTTTCATGGTAGACTGGAACAGGTGGCGGTCGATATACATATTTCCGCCACCAGACGCACTGTTGATGTGCAAAGTCCTCGCGAGGCTGCGGCTGTACCGCGGAAGCGTCTGGCTACTCGCCTCTGTGGCCGGCACGGGCTTGGTACGCCCGGTTGACGCGGTGGTGCCCGAGTCCGGTCCCTCTACCTGTCTCCGACTTCCACTTGCGCTAGGTTGGGGACCTGCGGACCTCGTTGGCCTTCGCATCGTGAATGTTCACGAGGCACGGTGGCTCCCAGTCCACGGCCGGGACCTGACTGACTTCCTGAAGCGTTCCTGGCCGCCTTCTCCTTGGGGGACTTACGGGTCCCGCTGGAGGTCTTTTACTAGGTGGATACAGGACACTCGCCAGACAGTTGGCTCTCCTTCCCTCGTCCTACACTCCTTGTTTCACCTCTTCCGTACACGTCACTTTCACGTCGACTCTATACGTAACCACTTGTCTGCCGTCCGGGGGGTCTTTGAGTCCGTCGCTGGGCTGGTCGTTCCGCCGCAGGAGCTGGATTCCTTCATGACGGCTGCCTTCCGGGACCGACCGCCTCCGTGCCAGGTCCCTCCACAGTGGGATCTGGGGCGGGCTCTGGACCTTCTGGCTTCCCCCGCGTATACACGGGCCGCTACACCGGTTCCGTTGCTCGGGCGTACGCTCTTCCTTGTCGCTCTGGCCACTGGGGATCGGGTGTCTGCACTAGCGGCATTGTCACGGCCCTAGGGCTGCGTGCGATTCTCCCCGTCCTTGCATGGCGTCACGTTCGCCTCCTCCCCTCATTTTGTTGCCACGAATGAGAGGGAGACCCGCGGTTTCCAGCCTTTCACCGTCCAGGCTTTACGGCGTGGGCATACTCGCCATGTGTTGTGCCCGGTGTCAGCCTTGCACTCCTCTATTGCGTCTGTGGCGCCGCCTTCGGGTACTGCTGTGTGGGTGTCTCCTCGGACAGGTGGGAGGCTCTCGCAGGTGCGGATGGGACGCCACATTTGTCGGACCATTCGTGCCAGTCACCCTGTTTGTCGGGGTTCTGCGCACAATGTGCGGTCCTTTGCTGCCTCCTTCCGGTTCCTGCAAAGTCGATCCTTACCTGACATCGCCTCAGCGGTTTTGTGGTCTTCTATCAATTCCTTCATCTCCTCCTACCTCTCCATGTCCGGTGTTCGACCCCCTCGGCCGGTGATAGCTCTCGGGGGTCGTGTTTCCTAGTGCTCTGACGAAGATACCTGGTCTTCCCCCCTTGTCCCTCGTTCTTTTACTTTGTTTTATTTGACAAAGGGGGGGGGGGGGGGAGTACGGGTTTGCAACACTTGATTGCAAGTTTGGGATTATGTATTGTTACAGTACATAAGTGTTTTTGCCACATTGACAATTGTGCTTTGTTATTGTGTTCAATGTTTTGTTGGTTTTGGAAGAAAAGGGATTTTGGGTTCAGTACCTTTTTGGTTTAAGACAAGTCTATGTTTTTGCATTACTATGAATGACGGGCATGTGTTAAAACTGTTCTTTTTAGCTACTCCTCAGTTTTTCACTCTTTTATTAAACTCTCTTGTTTAAATTGTGTCTTTGTCATTCATAATTTTGTTTTATGCATTGGTTTTTTTGGTATGTTGGGCTTGGATGTCCTCCTCCTATTTGTTATGCGGCCTTGACGTTGGATTTGCCAAGACTAAATAACAAATTGGGAGGTTTGACGTACCTCCCAACCTACCAAATAGGAAAACCTACTATTTGGTAGTAGTCTTGGAAAATCCAACGTACATAATACCCCCCTCACGCCGGACCCCTGCCCATCCGCGTTCTTCTGCTGATGTGGGATGTGATGACAAGAGAGGGTCGCTCATGCGCACGTTCGACAGGGATCTGCACATGACGGAACACGGGATGGGCCTTAAGCGGTAACTAAGGTAAACCCCTTTTTCTTCTCTTCTATGCTTTTTTTCACCTTCGGTGGTAGTTTTGGTTAATGTACAACGTCTCCTAGAGCAAGATAAGGAGTAGACTCTAGACGTTTTCTTTTTAACCGCGGTTGGAATGACGACATAGCAGTCAAAATAGACAAGTCGTCATTGCAATTAGGTTAATAGCCTTGACGTTGGATTTTCCAAGACTACTACCAAATAGTAGGTTTTCCTATTTGGTAGGTTGGGAGGTACGTCAAACCTCCCATTTTGGAATCTATCCTGAGTAAGTGTAGAGCACGTATAAAATACCTGTATAGACAGGTGGGATGCTTGCCAGCGGCGACCAAAAAGACCCTTTGCCAAGCGCTTGTTCAATGTCATTTTGACTATTCTGTGTCATCCTGGTACTCTGCATCATCTAAATCAGCACAGCACAAACTTCAGGTCACTCAAAATAAAATGGTTAGGTTCATGCTGAACCTAGGACCCAGATCACATGTTGGCCAGAAACAACTTCAGTCACTAGGTATGCTCAATGTCTCTGACAGGGCCAAACAAATCAGGCTCACTAATGCCTTCAAAATTTTCTATGACAGAGCTCCAGAGTATCTAAAGAGTGATTTTGTTAAAGCAAATGAGAGGAGTGGACATAATACAAGAAACAGGATGTTTAATTTTAAGGTCCCGAGAATCCAAGGACAGGGTAAGCAAACATTCTTCTTCACTGCCATCAAAGACTGGAACGACCTACCCCACTCAGTCCGTGAAAAGAGAACACTGTATTCCTTCAGACGTAGCCTGAAGGAACACCTGAACCGGACAGCTGCGAGAAGGGAGCACCAAGCTTATGTCTACTACTAAATACGACATAAGAGATAGGCAAACCAAACTGAAATTATTACTGATTACGGATTACTGATATTTACTATAGGATGTAAGGTATCTTAAAATAACACCCTAGAAATACTTTCTCTAAAGTTTCTATTTCTTTTATCCTCCCCTTTTCCCCAGCTAACCTAATCCCACAAGGACCCCAATGGAAATACGCCTAACGGCCTTATTGGGCTATCCTTAGTTGGAATTACGCAAAGCTGGTACATGTCATATTTGTAACATACTATGTGGTACCAACTCTGTAAATTGCTAACTGAATAAATATTATTATTATTATTATTATTATTATTATTATTATAATTATTAAGCAATAAAAACTTTTTAAATTATTATATGATTCTTTGTCTCTACCTATGTTATTTTGTTAGTGGTTTGATATTGTCACAAATGTCCCCCTCCAGTCTTGAGATATCAGGCATATCGTCAATGATGGAGGGGCCACTAATAAATTATAGGTTTGAGTCCCGGAGAGAAGAATGAAAACCTAATATTTAGTAGTGGCCCCGAAATCATTGACGATGTAGGGCCCTCCCTTCCATCCCCTTCCCATTCGTTTGATGTCTTGAGTTGTCTTAATATGTCATGGAAGAAGGAATGGCGTCTCTAAGAGCAACGTCAGGGATAGAATCCACGCAAGAAATCCACCGAGATGGAAAGCAATAATATAACAAGAATTAAGTTAATTTTATCTTTTTTATTCTTTATAAAGTTTTTTCGTAGTGAGTACCCATTCATAAGAAGATTCCATAAGAGAATTAGCGTTGCACTTATGACGTAGGACTCTTTCTCCCCGCGGCGGTAGTTTCAAACTGGCGGACCGCGGGCGCTTGAAAGTGGACTATTACACTAATAGGCATATCGTCAATGATTTCGGGGCCACTACTAAATATTAGGTTTTCATTCTTCCCTCCGGGACTCAAACCTATAATTATTATTATTATTATTATTTTCTTTTTTTCTCAACCTCTGGACTGTAGGCTGTCCAGTAGCCTGTAACTCTTGCGAGGCCCCGAGATTATCAATTGAAGCTTCGTGATGTTGGGTGCTTCATATGTCGCTCTAGATGGTCACAGTGGAGCTTCAAGGTGTTGGTTACTTCCTTTGTGCAACACTAGATGCCGACACCTTATTCATACACGTCACTTGATTGGAGAAAGCAGCTAAACGGTCGTTTACAGCATCTTCGAATATGGTCTATGCTATGAATTAGGGACGTGTTGGTGTAGCCAGGATAATTGTACAACCGCAGGAACGACCAGATTATCTCAGAAAAAATCCTGACGTTTGGTGTGGACTCGATCTGAGGTCCATTAGGTTAGCAGTCCACCATGCTATCCACTGTGCTAGCTGTAGACATCAAATCTAACAGAAATAATGTGTTTAGATGGATGGAAATAACTTTAAAACAGATGTAATTTACTGTACTTAGACGTAAATATTTACTCGTAATTCGTCTAAAAACCGATGTCTAAAGTTTGAATTACTTCCTTAAAGCCATAAACTCTAAATTCAGCGTAGGAAAGACATATGACCAGGGTATCAAAACGGTCATTAAACTTGTATGTATTTATGACTTTACCCCTTTGATTGCCGGAGGTCTTTCCTAAGCTGTATATAATCGTCTAACAAAAGCCAGATTTTTTCCTTTGCCCCTCAACTTTCCCTTCATAATTGCTGAGGGGCACAAGGCCTTGGGTATGGCTTTGGTTTCCCGGGCGTTTCCGCACCCTCCTCAGCTCCCCGCCTTGGAGTGGCTTTGGTCACCTGGCCTTTATTAGTGGTAAATAGGGATGGTTTTGTGGGGGCGCTCGGTTATGGCCTTGGCCTTGCTCGGGACCTGTGGGGCTGCTCGGCCAGACAGCCTGGGGAACAGCAACAACAAAAGCCAGAAGAAACTCAAGAAACTGCCAAAATGCGTCATGATCCTCAAACAGTTAATTCAGCTTAGGAAGGACATTTGACCAGGGTATCATTATGGACCATGGACAGAGTGGGTGACTGAATCTCATAAGTTTGCCTTGGGTTGCTCAGATTTAGCTCCAACCAAAGCTCCTCAGGAAGACTATCACTTTGCGTCTATGCATATGTTACAATCGGATTCCATTCCCCCAGAGTTCTGGGAATTCCTTAGGGGTTCTAAAATTATCTGCCAGACCCTTTATTGTCTACCCCAACCCTAGGCATGCTCGACAAGGACTTTAAACTAAGACAAAAAGCTCACAGACTCCTTCTCCAACTTAGTGGTGAATAAACATCTTGCAAACTGTATGCAGGAAGTGGCAGACTCGATTGAGGCTCCCAATTCATGAGCGGCACTAGCATATATCCGCAAAATATCTTTGTCTAACTCTCTCATGGTGGTTGGAGACTTTCGTACTGCCTTCTTTGAAGCAGCGAAGGCGCCTGACGGACTATTAACTAGTCCAACTGGCGCATGACCATCTCTCCCAAACGACCACATTTACACTCATCTATTCACTAGCATTCTCCATTCATTCCCATTTATTACCACTTCTCTTGCGTGATCTATAGGCATTCCTCTATATTCCAACGCTTGTCCTACACAGTCTCTCCATCTCAATGGAGGTCTTCCTACCCCTCTATCTCCCCTTGTATCTGACTCACATATTCTCTTTGTAAGACTTTCATCTTCCATTCGTTCAACATGACCATACCAGCTCAGCATCCTTCTGTCCACTCTAGCTGACAAATGTTCCTGCTGCCCCTCTCTATGTATCTCTTCATTCCTCAATCTGTCTTTACGGGTCACTCCACACATACTCCTCAAGCAGCTTATCTCCATCACATCCAGCTTTCTTCTCTCCTTTGCCTTCAGAGCCCATATATCAATGTTGGTACAACAATCCCTTGATTGATCTATCTATCTATCTATCTATTGACGGATGCCTTACTCCCCTTAATGAGGGTGGCCATACACAGGACCCCAAGCGGACCTATTCCCTGTAAGAGGGACAACCCGAGCCAGTATACTGAAGGACTTACAGGATTGACCACTCAATTTAGGATCCGTCTGACCCAGAGGCCCTCTATCCCTCGATACATTGCATTTCTCACCTTCCACATACTTCCCATTGCTCCGAAAACTTTCCTTCCTTCACATACTCTCTGTTTTACTTCCATTTCCATACCTCCATTCTTGCTTATCATTCATCCTAGATATTTAAAACATTCTACTTGTTCCAATATTTCCCCATCCAGCCTTACATCTAGATTCACCTTACGATCACCCCTATTACACACCATCACTTTACTTATATTGACGTTCACCTTCAGCTTCCTCCTCCCCAAAAACACACCAAACTTTTTTAGTCCATGAGCCAGGCCAGATATCGGTACCACCTGGGGTGACTAAACACGAATGGTACTAAAATGTTTATAGAGTGACTGTAAGTACATTAAGATATGATAGCCTTCTCGCACTGGTAGCTTAGTCTAATTTTTTTGATGCAATAGGGGCGCTACCCAAAAATAAAGATTTTTAGCGTGACGCTCGGCGTTTTCCTCATTTTCTTTAAAATCCATCACACAATCATCGCGAAACTTTGAACACCTATGTAGAATTATATTCTCTACCAGAGTTGTTCCTAGGTATTTTTCAAATTTCCTCATATTTCGGAATATACTCTATATTTTGGGTATTTTCCTCTAAATCTAGAATAAATCCTTAAATATGGGGAACGTTGAAAAATATATTCTAACAGCTCTTGTAGCTTATTTGATTCTCTACAAGAATTATTCCGATGTGTATTTCAAGTTTCTCCATATTTAGGGGTTTATTTCATATTTGGGGATTTTTGGTTATATTTTGGGGATAATTTATTATTGGAAGGAGCAAACATATGTAGAGTGGTTTCCATGTAATGTGTTTGTTTGTTCATGGTTTAATGGTGATATTTTTTGCAGGTGTGTGTCGACTGTTTGACGGCAGGATGGAACCATCTGCGAGGAAGAGAGCACGGATCGACTGTATCATCCACTGCTCTGATGATGACAGCGATGCTCTGGTGTCACCACAGGATTTGGACTCCTGGAACACATTGCTCAGGGCTGCAGAAATCAGGCAGCATGATCCAGTCCTGGAAGCAGCCAAGGGCCTTGAAGAAGGAGGAATACCACACATACATTATCACCGTAAATGTCGTAGTCTCTTTACAATGAAGAAGTCACTGGATTCTATCCTTGCCAAGGGTGTCAAGATAGAATCAGCAAGCGTCGACCCCAGGAGGAGGGCATCAAGGGATGCCCCTAGTACTAGCAGGGTGTATGCCAAAGGATGTATCTTCTGCGAGAAGTCAAGCAAGTACATAAAAACAACAAAGACAAGGGAGCCACTCATACAGTGTGTTGAGCTACGAGCAGATGAGAAGATTCGCAGAGCAGCAATAAGGAAACTCAACCAGAGAATCCTTGGTTTAGTTAGCAGAGACCTTGTTGCTGCAGAGGGTCACTACCACAAGTCGTGCTACAAACTCTTCACAAAAGATGATTTCCCAGCGGCCGCCAGGTCGGGTGCAGGTGAAAATCAGGAAGAAAGCGAGGAAGCACGCTACGAAGAGGTTGAGACAGAAGCCCTCGAGGAACTCTGCTTGTATATAAGGACCAAATTATTCCCCAACCCAGAGGTACTGCCTATGACAAACCTCACATCTAGGCTTGAGAGATCCATGATGTCCCGTGGTATTATCCAACTGAAACCAGCGACAAAGAAACATGTTCGCCGAAAGATTGAAACCGAGTTTGGAGAATCACTACGCTTTGTCCCAGATGAGAAAGGAAAGCTTCTAATCTATCCACGCAGCCTCTCAATGGACGACCTTGCCCGGCAAGCACACAAAATGGCAAAAGACCTGCAAGAAGCAAGAGCAGCTAACTCTGAAGATGTCTTAACCAAAGCAGGAATGCAGCTGAGGAATGAGATCAATAAACAAGATGTGAGTCAGCCATGGCCTCCCGATACAGATCAGAATGTCATTCCTGCAGCAGTCACTCAATTCCTGCACACCCTGCTGACAGGAGAGTGTGAGTGTGAAACTCCCTCTGAAAGAGCTCAACGTCTTGCCACTTCCTTTGGCAGTGACTTGGTCTTTGCTGTTACCAGTGGCAAGACAAAACCACCCAAGCACGTACTGCTGACCAATGCTGTAAAGTCTTTGACAGGAAACACAGAACTGATCCGAACTCTGAATCGTCTTGGTCACTGTGTGTCTTACTCAATGTTTGAGGAGATCGATACAGCCCTTTGTATCCAGAAGCTGGAATGCTCAAAGGATGACATTCCACTGCCAGCAAACATCTACCCTGGTGTGTTCACAACCCTGGCCTGGGATAACATTGACCGACTTGAAGAGACCCTAAGTGGAGCAGGTACTTCTCATAGAGTCAATGGCATTGCTGTCCAGTCCAAGGTTGCAGGCTCTGTGCCAGAGAAAGTCCTGCCAGAGATTACCAAGTCCAAGATAAGAAGCATCACTCAGACATCATCAATGCTGCCAATATACAATGTTGGGCGGCGGGCAGGGCCACCTAGGATTGAGACTGCGTATGTCGACACTACCAAGGAAGTCCAGGATTCAAAGACAAAGAACCATATCTGGCTTCTTACTCGAATGTCAGACCATGAGGACCAGTCCATCAGCAGTTGGACTGGGTTCAACATCAAAATGCGCAGAGACATTGCAGTGGTTCAGGACACTGTAAGCTACCTGCCCACTATCAATGCTCCCGCAACAGAAATGTCCACCGTTAATGAAATCTTGGAACAAACGCATGCTATCATGCAGTCCTTACAGCTTAACAAGATTGTGTGCGTGTTTGATCAAGCACTCTATGCCAAAGCTGCCGAAGTTATCTGGAAACAAGAGAAGTTCAAGAACATTATCATCAGGATGGGCGTCTTCCACACAATCTGTAATCTCATCTCCACCATAGGAAAGAGGTTTCAAGATGCAGGTCTTAGAGATCTGTGTGTGGAATCAGGTATCATCGCAGAAGGATCAGTGTCAGGAGTGATGAACGGCAAGAGGTACAACAGAGCAGTGAGACTACACAAGCTCGTGTATGAAGCACTG
>JBAKBP010012337.1:0-68018 GCA_037953745.1 Lithodes maja | reverse complement strand
AGTTTGAGATATGCCGCTAGAGGGCCGAGTATAAAAAGAGAGGTTTTTGCCACCATGCTTCAGAACTCATCAGGCAAAGCGACCTCTCATATCCCTTGCAACTATCGATATTCTTCCGACTGATGTGAACTTTCTCTACTCTCTGAACAGCCTATTTTCTTCTCTTCTCGTCCCTTTTTAACCAATGACCCCTTTGGTGCAGATTTAGTCAGCCAAAGTATTATCGCTTGAGTTCTCACGAGATAAGTGCCTGTTAGATAGCCTATTTTTGGAAGGGTTAACTAGAATAGGATTGATTGATGTTTGTTGCACTCGTATATGCATTTCCCTGTGTACTATTATTCATGTTCCTGTTTTCTGCTGGTTTAGGTAATGCTAGACTGGGATAGGGTTCCTCGAGTTGTGATTTCCTATGAGTGCTAGGTTGGTTGAACCAGCACAATTGCAACGGAGACGTGGGAAGCCTAGGGGGTCTTTTTGATTGTGTACCGTGGGAGTTTAGCACTGTGTTGCGAGTGAGGGCTTTTGCCTGTGCCACCCAACACTGTGCTATCTCATTTGCTTGACTTTGAGAGGATCGCCAGGAGAGAACCAGATACTAGTGATCTGGATCTCTCAAGAGAGCATCCCGTCAATTACCGTAATTTGGCCGCACAGTCTTAAGGACCTCGCTAGGCTACGAGCCGCTTGCTCAGCCATTGTCTCTTAACCTTAGATATCCCAGCTAGACTTTGCTCGACCAGCAGATACAGCATAGTATTGAAGCTTCTCCTTATGTATATTATTGTTTAAGCACTATTGATTTCATGTGTGGCACGCTTAGCTACTTCAGAGATTAGTGGCCCACGAGCACAATCTTAGTAGGCTATTGCCAGTGCATTGTCGGAGTACTTCTTCTTAATGTTTGCCATATCCTATTGTTTATTCTTATAATTCTTCTTATGTCAATTTAAAGCCTTTAATTACCAGTGAGTTATTCATTAAATTGCTGTTCAAAATCCGATACTTACTTCTTATGAGTATTCGAGAAGCATCTAACTTATCAGAAGATTCCTTGCTTGATGCTCGAGGACTATTGTTTAACGTAACGTAATAGTGCCGATCCGAAGTAGAGGGTGGAGGACTTCTTAAGTTCTTAGTTCAAGGGTGGATTACTTCGGCTTCGGCCAACACTATTCTTTAGTGTTGTAGTACTTTCTTCTTTGTTTGATTGTTGACCAGACTAGATAACTCCCGTCTTGTTATTAGTCTGTTGTGTGAAACGCTAGTACCGAGTTCTTGTATACCCCGTTATAGCAGATAGAACTCTGGAGGGTAGTGGCGTTTTTTGTTCGGCTGGCAGTACTCTGGGGTTGGGATCGTGTGTTTCCGTTGTGGCAGCGAGCCATACTCGAGTCCTGTGTAAGAGCCCTAGTGTACCCGAGTGCCCGGTCGTAACAAATGGCGACCTTGCTTAGGATTTTGTGAACAGTATAATTTTTTTTGCAGAGTTGTACAACATTTGTTTGTTGGTACTTTAGCGTACATATTGAAGAATATTTTTTTTTGTAAGGCAATTAGGAGAGCATTTAAGAGACTCCAGTTAATTTAGTAATTAGTGCTTACATAAGGGAGTTTAACACTTTTGTCTCGAGAATTTTTTGTGAACTTCAGTATGTCGGGCCCTAGTACTGACGAGGAGCGAGAGATGCTAAGTGAGGAGGTGCCGTTAGTAACTAGTGAGGAGGATGCTAGACTTTTTGTGAGTAAGCGGTACCACGTGACGGAGGAGAGGCTGACTGGGGTGAATGTTTATGGCTTGCACCTGATAGCCAAGGTTTTGGGTCTATCCAATGTAGGAGGGATGTCCAAGGGGGAGCTGATTTCCTGGGTGTTGCGTGGGCGACATGGGGTTTCGGAGGAGAGGGCGTTTGGGGGGGTTCCTCCCCAGATCCCCTCTCACTCGACTCCCACAGTGCCGTCCACTCAGTTGCCGGAGGTTAGCACTCTCCCACAGAGGGATGAGCATTGGAAGATTGGAGTGCCCTCGGGCGGTGCGTATGGTGGTTCCCCAGTTCTTGCCCCCCCTCCTTCAGTAGTGGCAGCTCCCTCTTCCGGCCTGTCTCCTGAGATGATATTTAAACTCGAGCTTGCTAAAATGGAGAATGAGACCAGGAGGCGGGAGGATGAGACTAGGAAGCAGGAGATTGAGTCTAGGAAGCAGGAGAAGGAGATTGAGGCTGAGATTAGGAGGCACGAGGCTGAGCTTAGGTACGACTCAGAGAAATATTGTGCTCAAATAGATTTAGATAAGACTCGTGCAGAGTCGACAGGGATTCGGATGGGCCGTGAGGGCCAAGTAAGAGAACAGTCCTTGTCCCACTTAGTCAAATTGGTGCCGGCATTTAGTGAAACTGAAGTCACAGAATTTTTTAATCGTTTTGAGAAGAAGTGTAGGGAGCATAATTGGCCTGAAGAGAAGTGGGCAGCTCTAGTCTCCTCAAGACTTACGGGTAAGGGTCTGAAGGCTTATGATGCACTGCCTTTAGAGTCTTGCATTGACTACCCAGTATTGAAGAGAGCTGTCCTACGGGCATACGAGTTGCAACCAGAAACATATCGATTGAAGTTTCGGGGTGTTACGAAGACTAGGGAGGCGACCTTTCTTGAACATGCCCGGGACTTAAAAGATGCACTTGCTAACTGGACACGTTCTGAGAAAGCTGAGACGGCCGAACAGTTGACTGAGCTGTTTCTGCTCGAGCAGTTTTATAAGTGTACTGGTGCAGATATGACTTTAACTATTAAAGAAAAGAACCCTAAAACTCTACAGGAGGCAGCTGAGATGGCTGACCTCCGGCTATCATTAATTCGTGGGTGCGGGTCTGCCCAGCGTAGTGAGGCAGGTAACAAGGGGCGTGACACCCCACCCCCCCGAGTTAGTGATATACATTATGCAAACAAGTACAAGAGCTATGATACCAAGACTGACCACAAGACTAACACCGTCCCATTTAAGAAGGGGCCGGGCCCTTCCCAGTACCAAGGGAAGCCCAGAGGGGAGTTGGAGTGTTATCTTTGTCATGAAAAGGGGCACTTTGCAAGAGTCTGTCCTAGCAAACCACCTACAGCAGCTGTGTCTTTGGCCTGCAACATTGGTGTGTCTCCGAAGTCTTCTGAGTTTGCCCGGGGCAGTTCGTCAGAGGCTGAGGCACAGCCAATGCAGAAACACCTGAGAGGCTCGAACCCTGCTCAGGATGTTTTTTGCGACCATAGAGGACGGGGTTGCGTGATGTGGGCGGGGCGCAAGCATGGAGTAGAGGTCTTGCGTGATACAGGTGCTTCCCAGACTCTGATGAATAACTTGACTGGCTACCCTATAAATGTGGCTCGGGTGGTAGTGGTGCAGGGTATTAATGCAACTCGGTCATACCCGCTGGTGCGGTTGGAGTTGGAGGTGGATGGTGTGACACGTGAATTGGATGTCGGGATTGTGGAGAAACTGCCAGTGGAGGGCGTCGACCTTCTTCTCGGCAACGACTTTGCAATGCCCGCTTCTGAGGTTCTACCCTTAGTCGTTGCCGAGAGGACGGCCGACGTGAGTAGGGAAGAGCAAGAGTGGGTCGAGCGGTGCCAGACACAACCCATGGCGTGTGTTGTCACCCGAGCTCGGGCAGATAAAGTGTCACAGCCTAGTCCTCCGTCTTCAGACCAGCAGAGGAACGATCAACAGGAGGAGGCTAAAGCTGGAGTTGGTTTTAAGAGTTTTGACTCGGCGGCTCTCCTGGGTGATTTAGTATTGGCACCTATGTTGGAGTCTGGAGAGGCCCCAGGACCTGTCACAGTTAGTGAGGAGGTAGGGCCGGAAGAGACTCCGGGGCAGCAACGTTGCACACGGAGAGAAAAAAGGGTTGCTCAGTTTGATATTGGGGAAGGACTTGGGTTGCTTCGGAAGCATCTAGACAGGTTGGTTCCCTCAGATATTTGTAAACTGCAGTTGGAGGATCCGGAAGTTCAGAAGTGTGGTAATGGTGCTGTCGAGATTAAACACGAGGACGGGGAAGCATGTCATGTGAACCTGTTGGAGGAGTTTGTGAGGCAACCACCTGAGCAGCCTACTGTCCCTGCGTTGGTCTGCCGCGGCCAAGGTGGAGAAGGAGAGGGGGGCAGTAGGGCACAGGTGGAGGAGAGTAGGGATTGTCATGTCTCGGCGAAGCAGTGGGCGGGGGACACGAGTCTGGTGGCTGTGGAAGCGCTAGAGCACCTGCCTGAGCAGCAGTGTGCAGCACTCCAGCACCAGCTCGGTTCATACCCCACTGGTCGTGCCGAGCCCCTGAGTCTCACAACTCGGACGGTGCGAGATGTTCCGCGGGCAGGTCGCGTGAATGTTAAAAGACCGTTAGCCTCGTTGTTTCGGTGGTTTAAGGTGGGCGACGAGGCTTTGGCATGGTTGCCAGGTCAGGGTCGACCCATGGCTGCCAAGGGTGGTGGTCAAAAGGAGGACATTGAGCAGATTGGTAAGGTCGGCTGTGGTATCGCAGTGCCCGGTCGTCGCATAGCCTCCCAATGCTGCTCTAGTCTAATGCAACAGCCCTACCATAGACCGACTGTATCTGGCCATGTCGCTGAAAGCGGTGATGCTGCGCAGGCAGATGTCGTCACAAGGAATGCGGGGGTGCGCATGTACGGTATCGGCGGGGAAGCCTTAGCAATAATGAACTGTGGGAGTGACTGCACGGGTGGTACTGATTGTCCCTCTCATGACCTGGCTGTTCTAGGGACGAAGGTGGAGAAGGAGGGAGACTACAGGTTAGAAGCTGCGGTCTCGGCTGGGTTGTGGGAGGGCACTAGGCATGTTGTTTGTGGAGACAGTGCAAGGCAGTTATTTACTAGGCTATGGCAGTACTTTCGCATGTTTGTTGCTTATCCAGGCCTGATGTACGGGGTAGAATCCGACATGCAGGCTGGAGATAGTGCAAGGCTCAGTTTAATTCCCTGCCGTATAAATCCTGCTCGACAGCCTATGGTGCAAGCAGAGCTGGATTACGTGTGGACGAAGGATCTGAGGGATAAGGAATGTCGTGAGTGGTCGTTGCTTGTAACTTTGTCCGAGCGTGCTAAAGAGGTATGTGGTTTTGTTGTGGACGGGAGTACCTACCAGTGCAATGTTGTGCCTGACGGACTTAAGAATGCACCAGCAACGTGTCAGAGCCTGATGAATGAAAGTGAAAAGGACAATGATGCGCTGGGGCATTTCGAGATCTATGTTCCAGCCTATGGTCCGGTCGGTGTAGTTTACCCAGATCATTACCCTCTCAAGATCTTGGACCCGTTTCACAATCGGAATATGAGGCTGACCAGGTGGTCACTAAGGTTATTGGTATATAACCTGGACATAAGCCATATTGCCGGTTGTGACAACGAGGTTGCATGTGGTCGTTCAGGGGTATATGATCCTGGGTAAATTGACACACGGGTAGCCTCCTGCTTTGGTTTGAGTAGTATTTTGCGCTTGGTGCTTGTTGGCTCGCGGTTGTAGCCCAGCGTATTGGGTCGTAAAGCAGGATTGTTGAGCGTTTGGTATAGAAGAAAATAGGCTGCCCTTATAGTGCAGCCGGGAAAAAACATATTAAAATATAAAAATCATATAAAAACTCTTTCTTTTTGATGAAGATAATTGTATAAGTTTGTCATAGCCTATAAGGTTTGAGTAGTCCACGAACTATCAAACGGCTGAGCTGCTGTAAGCTCGCTCTGGGAGCATGATATTGTGTCTTTTACTATTGTTGGGAGGAGTTATGAAATGTGAATTTTTTTTTTATAAGATGTGTTTTAGTGATAAACTCAGCGTTGTTTTAGTGCCATGCGGTCGCTGGGTGTGAGGGGTTTGATGGGGTTCTGTATATCAGATTTTAGCTCAGGGTTGAGCAAGTAAAATCTTGGGGGAGGTGTGACGCATGTCGAGTATGAGCATGCTGTACAGAACGCCCAGTCAGGCCCCACTCTCGCTAGGATCGTCAGGGCAGGAACTTTGGCTGTAGTCTGTGTAGAGTTTCCTAACTCAGTTTATGTGAACCGTTGTACTATAAGTATTATCATTATGTATTTTGTTTTCTTCTAAGTCAACGAGTTCTATTTTATATCATTAGATATAAGTATTGTGTGTGGGACTTGTATGTAATGATGAGAGGAGAGATATTACGTGGCGGGGGATCAGTGAGTACGCCACGCGGGCCGGTAGGCCTAATTCCCTCCTCCCTTCCTCCCTTTCAGCGCGTGGGAAGTTCTTTGTCAATCCCAGATTGAGAGAATATGACGTCATGATTGCCAGTGGGCGGTCCTTAAGTAGTTTGAGATATGCCGCTAGAGGGCCGAGTATAAAAAGAGAGGTTTTTGCCACCATGCTTCAGAACTCATCAGGCAAAGCGACCTCTCATATCCCTTGCAACTATCGATATTCTTCCGACTGATGTGAACTTTCTCTACTCTCTGAACAGCCTATTTTCTTCTCTTCTCGTCCCTTTTTAACCAATGACCCCTTTGGTGCAGATTTAGTCAGCCAAAGTATTATCGCTTGAGTTCTCACGAGATAAGTGCCTGTTAGATAGCCTATTTTTGGAAGGGTTAACTAGAATAGGATTGATTGATGTTTGTTGCACTCGTATATGCATTTCCCTGTGTACTATTATTCATGTTCCTGTTTTCTGCTGGTTTAGGTAATGCTAGACTGGGATAGGGTTCCTCGAGTTGTGATTTCCTATGAGTGCTAGGTTGGTTGAACCAGCACAATTGCAACGGAGACGTGGGAAGCCTAGGGGGTCTTTTTGATTGTGTACCGTGGGAGTTTAGCACTGTGTTGCGAGTGAGGGCTTTTGCCTGTGCCACCCAACACTGTGCTATCTCATTTGCTTGACTTTGAGAGGATCGCCAGGAGAGAACCAGATACTAGTGATCTGGATCTCTCAAGAGAGCATCCCGTCAATTACCGTAATTTGGCCGCACAGTCTTAAGGACCTCGCTAGGCTACGAGCCGCTTGCTCAGCCATTGTCTCTTAACCTTAGATATCCCAGCTAGACTTTGCTCGACCAGCAGATACAGCATAGTATTGAAGCTTCTCCTTATGTATATTATTGTTTAAGCACTATTGATTTCATGTGTGGCACGCTTAGCTACTTCAGAGATTAGTGGCCCACGAGCACAATCTTAGTAGGCTATTGCCAGTGCATTGTCGGAGTACTTCTTCTTAATGTTTGCCATATCCTATTGTTTATTCTTATAATTCTTCTTATGTCAATTTAAAGCCTTTAATTACCAGTGAGTTATTCATTAAATTGCTGTTCAAAATCCGATACTTACTTCTTATGAGTATTCGAGAAGCATCTAACTTATCAGAAGATTCCTTGCTTGATGCTCGAGGACTATTGTTTAACGTAACGTAATAGTGCCGATCCGAAGTAGAGGGTGGAGGACTTCTTAAGTTCTTAGTTCAAGGGTGGATTACTTCGGCTTCGGCCAACACTATTCTTTAGTGTTGTAGTACTTTCTTCTTTGTTTGATTGTTGACCAGACTAGATAACTCCCGTCTTGTTATTAGTCTGTTGTGTGAAACGCTAGTACCGAGTTCTTGTATACCCCGTTATAGCAGATAGAACTCTGGAGGGTAGTGGCGTTTTTTGTTCGGCTGGCAGTACTCTGGGGTTGGGATCGTGTGTTTCCGTTGTGGCAGCGAGCCATACTCGAGTCCTGTGTAAGAGCCCTAGTGTACCCGAGTGCCCGGTCGTAACACTTATCAGTGCTGGGCCAAGGAGAGAACCGAGAGATCGGGGCAGACAGTTGCCGCCGTATCTCAAACTCCATATGTTCCCTTAATGCAGGACTCCCGACAGAAGGAGTACCTAGCACCAAAAGTTCCTTTAATGCAGGACTCTCGACAGAAGGAGTACCTAGCAGCTTACGTAAACCATCTAGACAGGGGTGTAGTAGCATGCGTGGTGCAACCCACTAGGGTTAAGCCAATAATAATTTCACCATCAGTGCAGGACAGTTACCGTCCCTTTATTTCATCTGGCAACGTGAGATTAAATGGTTGTATGCATGAGGTAAAAATTCTGAGAGACACAGGTTCTACTAGCACCCTCATGGTGAATCCTTACACTGAGTGCCCACCTGGCGAACCAGTTGTAATGAGAGGTGCTGGAGGCAAATTTTATGCACACTTGGTAAAAGGCGAAATTGAATGTGAGTTACTACAGGGTGAGGCCACCATAGCTTTGTGTAGGTCCCAAGATATCCCTGTGCCTGGGGTAATACTCCTTTTGGGGAATGATGTAGCAGGTGAGAAGGTCCGACCAGACCCTATTTTGTCACTTTCCCCTGTTAACGAGCCACTAACCGGTGAGCTCGAAAAGGAGATGCCAACAGTTTTCCCTGTGTGTGCTGTCACAAGTTCAATGTCTCAAGTAGCAGTTCCCTCAGACAGAAATGTACCGAATGTAAGAGTTGATGAAACGAATGATGAGAGTGTGAATGACGCTCCAACTGTGCCTGATGATGTGACTGAGGTGGACTTATCTGACACCTTTATGGCTCATCTTGACCCTAACGATGACCATGAAACCCCTCCAAATTGTCCTAGTGGCCTGGTAGAGCTACAGAGAGATGATAGTGAATGCAAGGAGTTAGCTGACAGGTCCGTGAGTGAAGAGGAATGTGAGAAGGAGGGTGGTGAATGTTTCTACCTCAAAGGAGGAGTATTGTGGTGTAGATGGAGACAGCCACACAGACCAATCGATGACGGGGCCTGGGACGTCCATCAAGTAGTAGTCCCCAAACCTTGGCGTAGAGATATCTTGGAAATGGCACATTGTATACCATTGGCAGGACACCTAGGTGTGAGAAAAACTCTAGACAGAATCAGAGCCCACTTTCACTGGCCCGGAATGCGTGCAGATGTAGTGGAGTTTTGTAGAGTGTGTCACACTTGCCAGATGACAGGAAAACCCAATCAGAAAGTGCCTGTACATCCTCTGGTGCCCTTGCCCGTCTTCGAGAATCCTTTTACTCGGGTGGTAGTGGACATTGTAGGCCCATTGCCTAAGACTTCCCAAGGTAACAATTATTTATTAACTATTATGGACATGGCAACTCGCTACCCAGAGGCTATACCCTTAAGGACTACCTCTGCTCCAACTGTCATCAAGGAACTGCTCAAATTCTTCACCAGAATGGTTTTCCCCCATGAGGTGCAAAGTGATCAAGGAACTAATTTTACCTCTAACATTTTCCAGCTGTCCCTGAAGGAGTTGGGTATCGAGCATGTTAAGTCTAGCACCTACCACCCAGAGAGTCAAGGGGTTCTCAAACGATATCATCAGACATTAAAAGGAATGTTGCATAAATATTGTACAGAGACCGGAGTTGAGTGGGATAAGGGGGTACCTTTTCTTTTATTTGCTACTCGTGAGGTTCCAACTGAATCCCTGGGTTTTTCCCCTAATGAGCTAGTTTTCGGTCACCAGGTAAGAGGTCCTTTGCAACTATTGCAGGATAGCCTAGTTGGCCAGGAGGGGAACCAAAACCTCCTCAAGTATGTTTCAGATTTCAAAACCCGGCTGAGATCCTCATGTGAGTTTGCCGATCAAAACTTGACAGTGGCTAAAAGCTCCATGAAGACCTGCTATGACAGAAAAGCCCGTGAGAGGGAGTTTCAGCCCGGTGATGAGGTTTTGGTCCTGCTCCCCCTTTTTGGCCAATCTTTGTCTGCCAAGTTCAGGGGCCCATATAAGATCATTCGGAGGGTGAGCATTACCGATTATCTAGTAACTACCCCAGACAGGAGAAAGCCCATGCAAGTATTCCATATAAATATGATGAAACCCTACCATAGGTCCCCTGATTCCTCTCCTCCAGATTCTCCCACTGTGGCAGTGAATGTCAGGGCCTGTGGACAGCCTGGTGTGGACGAAGTCTTCAGTTCTCTTACTGACCCACAACAGACTGTTCCAGAGCCTGAAGGTATCCATGCAGACTTTGACTTGTCATGTAGCCTATCCAACTTTCAGTATAATTCAGTAGCTTGGGGGGAATTACCATCCAAACTATGTTATCTTCCCTCTGATCAAGCGAACCAACTAATCTATATTTTATCTCAGTCTCCCAGTGTGTTCCGTGATACTCCAGGGCTCACTTCATTGGCCGTGCACGACATCGACGTAGGGGATGCAACTCCCATTAAACTATCCCCCTACCGTGTCTCACCACAACGCAGGAGTATACTGCAGGTCGAGCTTGACTTCATGTTTTCAAACCAGCTGATCACAAGGGCCTTAAGCCAGTGGAGTAGTCCGGTCATACTTGTGCCAAAGCCAGACGGGAGCCATAGGTTATGTATGGACTATAGGCAAGTTAATGCTGTCACAAAGAACGATACCTACCCACTGCCACGGATCAAAGTTTGCATTTACCAGGTTGGCCTCATACAGCAGTAAGTTTAACTTAATGAGAGGATTTTGGCAATTAGCTCTCCCTTGTAGCGAGGTAAATATCATGCTTTAGTAGTGCGCTTTCAAGCCTTCAGCTGTGAGATGCCTTGCAGTTCGAATAACGTTCCGGCTATGTTCTGATGTGGTACCTGGAGACGTTGCCTACTTTGGGTGATATCCTTATTATATCCTCATTATAATCTTGCTGTTGCCAATCAGGTGGTGAATCTATTTATGTATTATGTTTAATATTATGTACTATACTCCTTAAACTCTTTTCTAGGTGGGAGGTCTGACATACGGAGCCCTGTATGTTAATTTAAGAGTTAGAATTAGAGTTGAAGGAGTGCCAAACTACCCAGGCGGCGAAGCAGACCAGCGAGCGAACTAGCGACTGGGAAACCAGCTCGTCCGCATACCAGCAAACAAGCCTTCACACCTGCATGGTCATAGGGGACCCTGCAAACTACTTCGATGACCCGACGCTATGACGTATGATCGACGCCAGGAGACCCCATTGGACCACGCACCTGCTACGCAACTCGAGGACCTGTGATAGGGGCGCGCACCATCACTCGCCTCCTGATTCGTTCCTACACCATCATTGTTTAGTATATAAGACCCGAGTAGTGGGCATTCAAATCAGTCTCATTTGGAGTTGGGAAGGTGAACTTGCAGCTGGAGGAAGACGAGGTGAAGTATTATAATGGGTTTGTGACTGTCTGTCAGATTATATAAGTGTGTGTTAAGTGTGTTCGGTGTAAACACTTACGTTATGTTGGTTAGTGAGATATGTGATTGGGAATTAACGTTAACGCTACTATTATGTACTTAACTCTTTGATTGGGAATTAACGTTAACGCTACTATTATGTACTTAACTATTTGATTGGGAATTAACGTTAACGCTACTATTAGGTACTTAACTATTTGATTGGGAATTAACGTTAACGCTACTATTATGTACTTAACTATTTTAGTTGACTGACTTGTGGACTAAAGCAACTCTTTAAGTAATTGGGTTATGATGAAAGTAATACTATTGTTTTATATTAATACTTACGAATTCTTTCATTTTCTTTTAATTAAGCTTACATTGCTTAACGGTGCTTAGTACGGTGATACTATTGTCTCATATTAGTAATATCGCCTTAGACTAACATGGCTGTTTTAATGTTACTTCTAGTGATTTCCTAAGCTGAAGAAAATTCTTTTAGCTTCAAAATATTATTTTTGTATATTATTTGAGTGAGAGCTGAATCGAATCTATGAAGCGGTCCTGTAACTTAATTTACTCATAATCAAACCTCAATGTTACGTGGTTAAGAAATACATTTAACTAATTATTAAATATATATCTAACTTTGTATGTGACTTTGATATTAATCCTGATGATAATAATAATATAATACTATTAACGTAAGACAAGAACCAAGAATAATAACTACATTAAATATAAATAAAAGGACATATAAGAAAACTAGCTATTCATTTCAAAAAGAGTAAGAGACAGAAATATTCTTACCTTAATTTGATCTTTCAAGACTTTTTTATAGAATTAATAGTCCTTCTTTAGATATAACTTATTCGGTTCATAACCATAGCCTGCTAAGCTTCGGTTAAATAATAATTCTTTATAAATACTACATGACTTTAATTAGTTTAAGTATTTTTCCATAATTAAAGAGTATCAGTCTATAAAGGATACCAAGTCCTAAGATCCAAAAGGAAAGGAAGCAACAACAGGAAATAATGTTATTAGATTTTACTTTTGTTTTGCCTTCAGCTGACTGATACCTTAATATATATCTCTGTGCTATCTAGATTAATCAAGTTAACCACTTGAGGATCAAGATACGTAACAGAAGAGTGAAAGGAAGCAACAACAGGAAATCATTTTATTAGATTTTACTTTTGTTTTGCCTTCAGCTGACTGATACCTTAATATATATCTCTGTGCTATCTAGATTCATCAAGTTAACCACTTGAGGATCAAGATACGTAACAATATATATATATATTTGTTTTACAGCAAGCTAAATTTGTAAATTATTCTATTGAAACATTTCTCCGGCGAAGCCCGATTTCTCCATACAATGCTGGATCGCTATCGCTCGCCAGAAAGAAATCGACACCTGGATGGGATAAACGTCTTAAAACAGTTGGCTGAATGGGGCCGAATGGATACGAGCCAGAGAAAGAGAAAAAAGGAGAGCAAGATAAAAACAGCAGGTGACACCCCTTAATAACATCTAGGGTAACATTATTATAGTCATCTATCTATCTATCTATCAATTGCATTATTATATTCATCTGTCTATCTATCTATCAATTTCATTATTATATTCATCTGTCTATCTATCAATTGCACTATTATATTAATCTCTCTATCTATCTATCTATCAATTGCATCATTATATTCATCTATCTATCTATCAATTGCATTATTACATTAATCGATCTATCTATCTATCAATTGCATTATTATATTCCTCTACTGTATCTATCAATTGCATTATTATATTCCTCTACTGTATCTATCAATTGCATTATTATATTCATATATCTATCTATCAATTGCATTATTATATTATTCAATCTATCTACAGTATATCTATCAATTGCCAGACGATCCGATCACCGAGAGGGTGGCCACGAGTGAAGCACCTCGATCGATATTTTCAAGCACTTTGTTCAATACTCTAGCTTGTTTTAAAGAGATGGTTGCCTGTTAGGGGAGGTTTATTTTTACTGAACCCCCTTCTTCTTCATGATTAGCCTTATTAGTTTTGTAATTTGACAATATGTTGGCGATTTTAAGACACTTTGTCCCATTACTTCGTCATTGTTATGACCATCTGGGCCATTTTGGTTTCGATTTTTTCCTTGCGAGTGATAGCGAGCCTACAATTTAGGAGAAACTGGCCATCGGCTGGGAATTTTTCTACCGAAAAATGTACAGATTTATCTCGAAGTTAGGTCTTGGGGGCATGTTTTAAAACTTGATGGAGGTATAGGGAGCAATCTAAAAATAAAAAACATTAACCGCTCATTGTGTTCACTTATTTATTGAACATTAAATTCAAATTCAACATTATTCAGTTTGTTCTTTAGTCAAAAAACAGTCATATGCATATTACATAAAGTAGTTGCGGGTAAGGATATGATAGTATATCTATATATTGTAGTTTTATCTGGGATAGGTGTGTTTGTAAGGAACCGGACGTCTTGGGAGGTTATTGTGGGGTTTTAGTGTATTATTATTAATATTATCATTATCATCATATATCACAATTATTATTATTATTATTATTATTATCATTATTATTTTCTTTATTATTATTAACATTAGAAGTAGTAGTAGTAGTAGTATAATTATTAATATCATATAAAACCTAATAACTGTGACATGGGTTGTTTAATAATTTAATATATAACAATGCCAGAGTAAAATAATTAATCGTAGAAGCAGGGAAGGCATTGATAAGATGACAGGAAGCGGAGGAAGGGATGATACTGAAAGCGAGAAGGGGAGAGACAATGATGAGGAATAGAGAGAAGGAGGAGGGAAAGGAAAGAAGACAAATATAATGTAGAGGAAGGTAAGGAAGAAGAAAGTATAGGAAGGGAAGATAATGATAACGAGAAGGGGAGAGACGATGATGAGAACTAGATGGAAGGAGGAGGGAAAGGTAAGAAGAAAAATTAATGTAGAGGGAGGGAAGGAAGCAGGAAGTGGAGGAAGGGAAGATACTGATAACGAGAAGAAGGGGAGAAACGATGATGATGAGAAACAGAGAGAAAGAGGAAGAAGATAAAAGGAGAGAAGAAAGAATGAGGGAAGGAGGAAGGAAGATAAAAGGAGGGAAGTGGAAGGAAGGTAAAAGGAGGGAAGAAGGAAGGAAGATAAAAGGAGGGAATGAGAAAGGAAGGAAGATGAAAGGAAGGAAGTGTATAAAGGATTGATGGAAGAAAGAAAGAAAGACGACAACAGGAATGAAGGAATGAGCAAGGAAGACAAATAGGAGGCGGGAGAAAATAAAAAAATAAAGAAGACAGAAAGAAGGAATAAAGCAGGAATAGAGGTGGAAGAAAGAGGAGGAGGAAGAGAAAGGAGAGAGGATTAACACTAGCTCATAGGACGTCTTGGAGCACTATTACCGGTATATTTGTTTTATGCGTTTTTTTATTTTTTTTATCTATGTATTTTATTTTTAGTATTATATATACTTAATTTGTCCCTAGAATAAAAAAAAAAATAAAAAAATCAAGCTACAGACCTCCCTTCAAGATAAATGTGTACACTTTTTGATAGAAAACGGTCCCAGCCTAATGGTTCGCTATTGCTCGCCCAGAAAAGATCGAAACCAGAATGGGGTGAAATGCCTTATCATCACCAAGCTAGTGGAGTGAAAGAAGCAAGAGAGAAGGAGGAGTGAAGGAAGGAAGACAGTAGTAGGAGTGAATGAAGGAAGGAAGGAAGACAGTAGGAGGAGTGAAGGAAGGAAGGAAGGAAGACAGTAGGAGTGAAGTAAGGAAGACAGTAGAAGGAGTGAAGGAAGGAAGGAAGACAGTAGGAGGAGTGAAGGAAGGAAGGAAGACAGTAGGAGGAGTGAAGGAAGGAAGACAGTAGAAGGATTGAAGGAAGGAAGGAAGACAGTAGGAGGAGTGAAGGAAGGAAGGAAGGAAGACAGTAGGAGGAGTGAAGGAAGGAAGACAGTAGGAGGAGTGAAGGAAGGAAGGAAGACAGTAGTAAGAGTGAAGGAAGGAAGGCAATAGAAAGAGTGAAGGAAGGAAGACAGTAGAAGGAGTGCAGGAAGGAAAGAAGACAGTAGGAGTGAAGGAAGGAAGGAAGACAGTAGTAGGAGTGAAGGAAGGAAGACAGTAGTAGGAGTGAAGGAAGGAAGGAAGGCAGTAAAAGGAGTGAAGGAAGGAAGACAGTAGAAGGAGTGAAGGAAGGAAGGAAGACAGTAGGAGTGAAAGAAGGAAGACAGTAGAAGGAGTGAAGGAAGGAAGGAAGACAGTAGGAGGAGTGAAGGAAGGAAGGAAGACAGTAGTAGGAGTGAAGGAAGGAAGACAGTAGTAGGAGTGAAGGAAGGAAGGAAGGCAGTAGAAGGAGTGAAGGAAGCAAGACAGTAGGAGGAAGGAAGGAAGGAAGACAGTAGGAGTGAAGGAAGGAAGGCAGACAGTAGGAGTGAAGGAAGGAAGGCAGTAGAAGGAAGACAGTAGGAGGAGTGAAGGAAGGAAGGAAGACAGTAGAAGGAGTGAAGGAAGGAAGACAATAGCAGGAGTGAAGGAAGGAAGGAAGACAGTAGGAGGAAGGAAGGAAGATAGTAGGAGGAGTTAAGGAAGGAAGACAGTAGGAGGAGTGAAGGAAGGAAGGAAGACAGTAGAAGGAGTGAAGGAAGGAAGACAATAGCAGGAGTGAAGGAAGGAAGGAAGACAGTAGGAGGAAGGAAGGAAGATAGTAGGAGGAGTTAAGGAAGGAAGACAGTGGGAGGAGTGAAGGAAGGAAGGAAGGAAGACAGTAGGAGGAACGAAGGAAGACAGTAGGAGGAGTTAAGGAAGGAAGACAGTATGAGTGAAAGAAGACAGTAGGAGGAGTGAAGGAAGAAAGACAGTAGGAGGAGTGAAGGAAGGAAGACATTAGGAGGAGTGAAGGGAGGAAGGAATTAAGGAATCAAAGATAGGCGAATAACGAGAAGTCTTTGATAGGAATTACGAGAGAGGTGCAGGGGAGAAATTGATAATACAAGGAGAGAGAGAGTACAAAGGAGTACAAAGGAAGTCAAGCAACAACAGGTCTAGCGACCCCTCGAGGTTGCTTCTCCTCTAAATCACTATTGTTCAAAGTGTCCAACAGCGGTTCAGAGTGGGTAAGGGACAATTGGAAAGGGAATCACTACCCTAAGACCCATGTCCCTGACAGGGTTAGGAGATGTTAGTAGGGGACAATTTGAGTTAATAGCGTAACACAGCTACAAGTGATCCTTGATGTATCTGAGAAAAAAAGTAATTCATTTACAAATGCAATCAGTCGCGGGTTTAAGGTGAGGCGTTTGTCTAGGCGATGTTTAAAGGAATCAACGGTGCTGCAGTCTATAACTTCTTGAGGAAGCCCATTCCACAAGTTCGCAACTGGATTGAAGAAACAATTCTTAGACTCGTATGTGTTAAAAGATTTACCAATGATTTTACAACCATTTCCCAACGTGTAGTTTGATTGGTCGATCATAAAGTACTTATTATAGTTCATATTGTCGATGCCTTTGATGATTTTGAAGACTTGAATTAGGTCACCTCTTAATCTGCACTGAGTTAAAGGAAATAAGCTTAATTCGGCAAAACGCTCCTCGTATGATCTGTTTTATAGATTAGGTATAATTTTGGTAACTCTACGTTGAACTCGTTCAAGTTTATCAATATTGTTTTGGTAGTAGGGACACCAGGACTGAACGTAATATTCCAGAAGAGGACGGACTAGGGAATTGTATATTGTGAGGATTACATCTTTTGGATTTTGCTCAAATGACCTGCCTATAAAGCCAATTATTTTATTTGCCTTCTTAACAACTTCTGAACATTGTTGACTGGGTTTCTAGGTTACCGGTGCTCGATATTGTTACTCCCAAATAAGTTTCTCTATCTACACTTTTAAGCTGAGTACCATTCAATTAATAGTTTGCTTTCTCATTTCGGGTCACGATATAGAGTACTTTACAATTATCCGCATTAAAACGTATTTGCCAAATTTGAGCCCAACATGACAGCTTATCAAGGTTATAGAGAGAGAGAGAAAGAGAACAAATGAAAATGTGTGTGTGTGTGTGTGTGTGTTTCAGTCTGGCCTATGTACTACTGTATTGTGTTTGTGTATGAACAGTTGTCCACATAAGTTCTGTCCCTCGTCGTGATCTTACTTATGAAAGTAAAATTAGTATGAAATAATTGCGAGTGTGGTTTCTATTATTTATCAACTGACGGTAAATTGCAAAGTTCCTATCAAGATTTTTCAGTAATTTTGAGATTTTGTAGTGAAATATGGTGCTAATTATATAAACTTGGTCATAATAGGATGCAGAAACATAGTAGTTTTATAGTTTTCCATTAAGTATCGAGAAATTAGCTGACAAGGGATTTAATTTACCGTCAGATAAAATGAAACAACGTATAGTGATATGAGTTAACCACTGCATAAGAAACAATGCTCATAATTCAATCATGCGCATTATATTTCCATGTATAAAGATCACGGAGAGGAATAAAACTTATGTGGGCAACTGTACGTATGCTTGCAGTGTGTATGTACAGTATATGTAGTGTGTGTGTGTGTGAACGTGTGTGTGTGTGTGTGTGTAGTGTGTGTGAACGTGTGTTTGTATACATGCAGTGTGCGTTAACGTGTGTTACTCAGTTACTCAGTTACTTGTTCGTCAAGGGGAATCCACGCAATGCGAGCTAAGCTCATTATTATCGCGCCTCCTTAACTGGGAATGTATTGCGTGAAATGCATGTTAAGTGTTTTATGTACTGTTGGAATGTCTGTGGATGTGTGTGTAGTCTGTATTTAGCCAATTGGCGATATCGGAAACGAAGGCTTAGGGTGGATCTGTATGGTACCATTCTCACTATAGACGGTACCGTCTCGCCTGAAGGCTTAGGTAGCCATCAGCTTAGGTGAACCATATGATACCCATCTCGCCTTGTACCATTTTTGCCAACCCCAGATGGGACGTCACAACGTCGTCCACTTATTCCAGGTACCTATTTACAGCTAGGTGAACTGAGGCTAACACATGAAAGGAGACAAGCCCAATTTGTCTCCGCCCGGCCGGGGATTGAACCCCCGACCCCTCGTGCGTGAGACGAGAGCTCTACCTACTAGGCTACGGGCTGTGTGTGAACGTGTGTGCGTATGTAGTGTGCGTTAACGTGTGTGTGTGTGTGTGTGTATGTGTTGTATGTATATGTGTGTGTTTGTACAGCATGCGCGTGAAGACTAATGTGGCGTCCCGGCAGCCTGAACCAGCACTGTGTTTACATTACGGCCGGCGTATAAGTTGACTGTGCTGTGCCTCGATGCTCATATGTCACCTTTATCGCCATACAGACACTCAGCTACATCATTATTGGGGGTACGGTGAGACAGTTTAGGATATAATCACGTCTCTCCGCTTGATTATGGCTACCATTATATATATTATAGTTATTTTTGTTCAGCTTACCACGAATATGTACGAGTCCGGGGGTTGAATGAGAGGTTTTACCCTGAGTTCTAGAGATCCTTCCTAAACAACATAAAATCGCCTAATGGTAACCAGAATGATATGTCAAATGACTTCATAGGTGCAGACATAAGCCATAATACCTGCACACCCATTTGAAACTATGAATCTTTAAAGTCAACTTGTGAAGCCTCTGGGATATAACAGAACATTGGATTGTCTCGCTTGGGTTCGATACAGGTTCACATGGGTGTGCAGGTATTATGGCTCATGACTGTACTCAAGAGGTTAATAGATGGATTTACACGAGCGATTTTTCATGAATGTTTATATCTGAACCTCTAATCTGGCAAACTGAGACTTATGGCTCTTCAATTATTCAGTCACCTACAATAAATGCCTTTAGCCACAATGTTCCCGTTAGTGTTGGGGCTTGTAATGAAAGTTAAAAAAAGAATAAACACATGCAAATAAACTATAATAATCTAGGGTAGGCAACTGGCTGGTTAACCTGCAGAAGATACAAGGACGCATTACGGTTCTGTTTTCTAGTTATATTGGACGATATTATACAGATTAGGCAGGGTATGTGGAAGTCAGAGGGTCAATTGAGATAGTCTATATATACCCTTATAATACCCACAGATCCTTCCTAAGCTATATAAAATCGTCTAATGAGAGCCAGAATAAACGGTCAACATGCATCATAATCTTCAAAGGCTATAACTCTGTCTCGAGGTAAACAGTAGCCCTCATCGATTCAGCCACTGCATTTCTCAGTGGGAGATTAGAAGGGAAGGGTTGAACTGGAGGGCTGGCTGGCAGAAAGCGAAGTGAGAGAGAGAGTGAGAGTGAGTGAGTGATAGATAGATAGATAGATAGATAGAAAGAGATAGAGATTATATAGAAAGAGATAGAGATAGATAGATAGCGATAGGTAGATAGATATAGATAGATAGATAGAGATAGGTAGATAGATATAGATAGATAGATAGCGATAGGTAGATAGATATAGATAGATAGATAGAGATAGATAGATTGATAGAGGGGGGGGGGTACAGTTGACTACATAAGTTCTGTTCCTCGTTGTGATCTTATGAATGAAAGTAAAAGACAATTATGAATACATTGCGAGCGTGGTTTCTTTTAATTAGCAGTGAGTTAACCACTACATAATAATCTGCACTCGTAATTCAGACATGTGCATTATATATCTATGTATACAGTAAGATCACGGAGAGGAACAGAACTTATGACGGCAACTGTACATTATAGTTAACTTGTGTGTTTTTTTGAGTGTGAGTGTTTGACTATGTATGTGTGGGTGTGTCTATGTTGCTTGTTTATGTCGAGCTTGAATATAGTTGATCGTGTGTGTATATATGTGTGGAATGTGTGTGTGTGTGTGTGTGTGGAATACGTATATTTTTGTCCTGGTTGTCTACTGTATCTGTGGGTCTGTGTATGTATGTGTGTGTGTGTGTGTGGTTGTGTGTGTTTGTATGTCGAATGCGTTTATTTTCGTTCTGGTTGTGTATGTGTGGAATGTGTGTGTGTGTGTGTATGTGTGTGGAATGTGTGTTTTTTTTTGTCCTGGTCGTCTTCTCACTCGACTTTAATGTAGTCTCTGTGTAAGCTTGTTCCTCTGCACTCTACTATTTCAACACGCCCAAATAAACTCCCAGTTGCATTTCCGCCAATTTCACTGTATGCTGATTCTATTCAATACATTTTCAAAGTTCATTATATAAATATTTTCTTTTAGTTTGCTCCCTAGTCCTCTATCAAGCTTAAGGACCATCCCGAAGACCCCATTTCGAGATAAGTGAAATAATGTAGCTTAAACAAGACCCCACTTCGATATAAGTAAAATAAAGTAGCTTAAAATTACAATGGCCTATAGGGACAACACCATAATTATATACAGTCAAAATATCGGGAGGATATTACAATCAATTCATCCTTGAGACAAAACAATAGAATACCAGAACACAAACGTCGCAAACGAAAATAAAGTAAGTAAAGTTAAGGGGGGGTCACCTGCTTGTTTTCTATTTCTCTCCTTTTCTCTCTTTCCCTGACTTGTATCCATTCGGCCCCATTCAGCCAACTGTTTTAGGACGTTTATCCCTACCCCGGTGTCAATTTATTCCTGGCGAGCCATAGCGAGCCAGCATTTTATGGAGAAATCCGGCTTCGCCGGGAAAAAAATCTATCGAAAAATGTACAAATTTAGCTTGCTGTCAAAACACAAATATATATATGCTGGCTCGCTACCGCTCGCCAGGATAATATTGGCACCTGGATGGGGGTAAACGTCTTAAAACAGCAGGCTGAACGGGGCCGAATGGATACAAGCCAAAGAGAGAGGGAGAGAAAGAGAAAAAAAAACGAGGTGGGCTCCATTAAAATTACAATGACATAATATGAAAAAAGATATATACAGTATACTGTATAATGTATATACAACCAAAATAGCTGGAGGATATTACAACCGATCCATCATTGAGACACTCGAGTGGTCCTCCACTCTCTCGCCCAGCCACTCTGTTACTCCGACACTCGATAGACACACGGACAGACAAACAGCAGAAGAGAGGCGCAGAAGAAAGGAGTGGCGAAAGAATAGAATATTAGAGAAGAAGAGGCAAAGCAAGGGAAGGAAATAGAAGATGACACAACTCTCTCTCTCTCTCTCTCTAGCATTCTTTCTTTCTCGCTCTTGCTCTCGCTCTCTTTCTTGCGCTCTCTCTCTCTCTCTCTCTCTCTCTCTCTCTCTCTCTCTCTCTCTCTCTCTCTCTCTCTCTCTCACACACCAATTTAAAAACCTGCTTTTGTCCGACATGGGTGTGAAAAAAAAAAAAATGGAGTTCTAAAAAATGAGTGACGAGGTTAATGGGTGGAGCCGAAACAGGGTGGGAAAAATAGTTGTGGAGTGATTCAGGACTAAGTGATGGTGAGTTACATAGAGCTACATAGATACACAGACTGTAATGATAGACTTTGTAATACTTACTATACCCTGTTCATTCTAGGTAGGCTAGAAATCGTGACTCCTAACCTCTATAGCTCACAAACTATTAGAGCAAAAATATAAAGCTACTATTTCTACTATTTGGGAAGAGTCGGCCAGGGAATAGGTGTGGAAATTAGCAGCCCCTTACCTGTAGCCCTTTCGAGTCACAGAGGTTAGAGGTCACGATTTCAGGCCTACCTATAACGAATGAACTTTACGCAGTCCGTCCTTACTTACAGTATAAAACAGTAGATGCTACTGAGTTGAAGGCAAGGACAGTAAAGAAGAAGAAGGCTCTCTGCCCACCCACCACTCCCTCCAAATTTTGGGTTGGAATGAAACAGTTAGACAAACTCCCCCCAGCAAAACGAAGAAAACAAGCAGAAAACAATAATACGCATACTTATGCGTAAATTGAAAAACAAAACGAGTTTACCGTTACATTTGTGAATAATCAAGTCTAAGAAGGGCAAATTCAATTCCTTTTCTGTGTCCATGGTAACAGTGATGTTCTTGTGTTGCTTGTTAATTAAATAAAAACATACATTAACACTCATAAACCAGTCTTAAATAACACCGTGTCAGCCTTTCCCCTTCATACCTAAGGGGAGGTGTGGTGGAGTGGTCTTGCCACTAGCCTGGTAATCCAAAGGTCCCGGGTTCAAATCCCGGTGTATTAATGGGAAGATATTATTGGGATGGAATTTGTGCTGTACCTAGTATCAGTGCATTACCACAAGCCCACCGAAACGTCAATAAAATACCCTCATTGTTCCCTGACTAAATAGCACTGTATGAATATTCCCATATTCAAAATATGCTATAGGGGTGCAATGCCTGGTGAGTGATCTGCTCAACAGGTGGCGTTGTGTGTGTGTAAGTGTGAGAGTCCGAGTGTAGGGGGTGAGACAGTGAAGCACGGGAACGAGGTGGCTTCAGAGATGGGGTCGTTTCGGGCCATGAGTGAGCACCGTGCCTCACGTGAAGGCAAGATGGCAGGTGCTCGTTGTACTCTACGTGCTTCACATGTCTCACTCCCTAGACTGGAACAAGACCTCACGGGCTTCACTGTTCATTGTAAAGCGGTGAATATTAAGGCTCTCAGCCTATGCCCGAGAGGAAGTAAGTTGGAATATAGAAAAAACAAAAAACAAAAACAAACACACTATAATCGTCGCTAATTTCAATTTCTGATACTCCCGAGTGTTTTTTTTTTCTTTTCTTATGTACGTAATGAAATCTAATTTTCATATTTTTGTTTGTTTATCTTGTCTTTTGGTATTCCCTGGGTGAAGTCGTATTTTTCATATAATTGTTGAGTAATTGAAATGTCCAATATTTCCTTTATCTGTTCATGTTAAACTAAAATATACTAAGTGTCTTATTTTGTTTAATGTATACATCATTTTAGGTGAAAATACATATATATTGTTCTTTGAATTTGTTTAGATTCTGATGATGATTTTTTGAAAAGCCGAAACGTTGCATAATAAAGATGTTCGTGATTACCTTGGTCCTCCTCTTTCTCCTACGACTAATAACGTTGCATAATAAAGATGTTCGTGATTACCCGGGTCCTCCTCTTTCTCCTACGACTAATAACGTTGCATAATAACGTTGCATAATAAAGATGTTCGTGATTACCCTGGTCCTCCTCTTTCTCCTACGACTAATAACGTTGCATAATAAAGATGTTCGTGATTACCCTGGTCCTCCTCTTTCTCCTACGACTAATAACGTTGCATAATAAAGATGTTCGTGATTACCCTGGTCCTCCTCTTTCTCCTACGACTAATAACGTTGCATAATAACGTTGCATAATAACGTTGCATAATAAAGATGTTCGTGATTACCCTGGTCCTCCTCTTTCTCCTACGACTAATAACGTTGCATAATAAAGATGTTCGTGATTACCCTGGTCCTCCTCTTTCTCCTACGACTAATAACGTTGCATAATAAAGATGTTCGTGATTACCTTGGTCCTCCTCTTTCTCCTACGATTACGATTCCCAAAGAACAAGCCTGTTTCTCAGGTAGGTTGTAGGATAACGCTAAGTTCCGAATCGTGAGTAAATAAGGTGTTAGGATAGCACTAAGGTTCTAAGACAGTTCCAATTTGTAATCGGTCAATTTATAGGACAACTTTAAGGGGCTAGTGCTTGTTTTTTGTTGGGGGGGGGGGTCACTTATTCATTTATTTATTTAATTTTGAGTTTCTTCGTTAGACCTCCATCAAGCTTAAAATACACCCCCTATACCCCCTTTCAAGAAATATTTGTACATTTTTCGGTGGAAAATGTCCCGGCCGAAGGCCGATTCCTTAAGATATTACAGGCTTGCTTTCGCTCGCCAGGAAAAAATCGACACCTAAACGACACGAAAGGTCTTAACATTGACAAAGTAATGGGGCGAAAGGTCTGAAAATCGCCAAACTAGTGAACGAACGTCTTAAAATCGCAAAACTAATGGGTCTAAACATGAGGGAGAAGGGGATCCAGAAAAAGCGAGTACCTCCCCCTTAAGATCAGGAAAGGTAACATAGCTTCAACTAATGATAGGTAGGTTTATAGCATCGACTACATATAACCTAGACACGAAAGAAGACGCCACAAATCTGTAAATAGTGAGCCGCGCATTCGAGAGATGGCAACACGATCGCAAAGGACAATGGGAGGGGAGGGTCCCCACAGACATTATATTGACTATCCTTGTCCTTGGTCCTCATTAATTCGTAATAATCCCTACCTTGTACTAATAACGCTATTAATAAGCAATTGAACATTATCCAGAGACTCTGCAGACATGACATAGTTAAATAGACATAAGTAGAGGCTACTGTAAAGGCGCCAGTCATCGTGTAATTGTCGTCATTATTAGGAGGTACACAAGCAAAACTCTTCCAACACCCGCCATTGTTGATGTGAGATTCGGGAGTTGCCAACGTCAATGGTGGGACAAAATATCCCTAGATGTCATAAGTATAAATGTCCAGGTTTAGTGCTACTTGACAAATTAACATCTACATAACATGTAACATACTAATATATATTCAAAATGACAATTTAATTCTTGTTGTGTTGCTTGAAGGTATACAGCTTGCATCATATATGAGTAGCCTATGTTTTATAGTGTATATGTATACTTAATGTTTTCATCTTGCTTATATATATATATAATTTATACTAAATAATTTACAAGTGTTTTTACCAACATTAATTAACTCTTAAATACGTTCCCTCTTTAATCTATTGCTCCCTCGTTTTGCGGATATTCCCTTAACTTTGGAAACACTGTAGCAATCCAGCTGGCAGGTGCGCGCGGCGCACAGACTATCTATATAATAAGGACAAGCCACTGAGGTGCTTTGTTACAGTACAATACAATAGTGCTGCCACCAAATCCCTAGGACGCGTGGCGCGTGTGACGTCACGCTTTCGTGTCTAGGTTATAATTATGTAGTCTATGGTTTATAGTACAGCTCTAAGAACAGGAAAGGTAACATAACTTCGACCATGGACTACAGTAGATCTGGACTGGACACGAAAATGGAACCTTGCAGTAAGGGACCCAAAATCGGAGAACGAACCCCCAAGTTTGAACCTCGAAACCGTGAAAATATAAAAAAATTGCGGTTTCGAGGTTCGAACTTGGGGGTTCGTTTGCTGATTTTGGGTCCCTTACTGCAAAGTTTCATTTTCGTGCCCAGTCCAGATCTACTGTAGTCTATGCTTCGACTAATGATAGGTTAAATTATAGGACAACTTTAAGGGCAGGAAAGGTAGATTAGTTAGGGTTTTACCTAGTTTAGCTATAGACAAGCTATTATTAAGGACATTACATATCTTCTTCACAATCAGACAAACGAACAGAGAAACATCGATGATCATATTTTTATCGTTTAAGTGGGTTTTTTTAGTTTGCTCCCTAGACTTCCATCAAGCTAAATAAATACCCTGAAGACCCCCTTCAAGAAAAAAGTGTACATTGTTCGGCGGAAAAATGTACGGGCCGAGGGCCGGTCATTTCTAAATTACCGGTTTCGTATAGCTCGCCAGGGAAAAACGATACTTATGTTGCACGAGATGGTTTAAAATTGACAGAAATTGGGCGAAAAATCTTAAAATCGCCAAACTAATAGGGCGAACGTCTTAAAATCTCATAACCAATGGAGCTAAACATGAGGGAGAAGGGAGTCTAGAACAAAACCCGGAAGTAAAAGTCACCCCTCAAGCCCCGGAGCCCAGGATATATTAATAATGCCAGCGACCGAGGAAAGGAGGTCAAGCCTTGAGGGAAGATGTAGGCATATAAAAGATCAACTGAGATAAAAGAGAGGGATTAGGAACAGTAACACATGAGCCGTCAGATGACGGAACAAGAAGGGGGAGTAAACTGAAAATAGGATATGAGAGAGAGAGAGAGAGACTGTAAAACTCTAAACTAGACGTTACCGAACAATACAAACTAAACCCAATAATAAGAAGTGTAAGAAAGAGAGAGTTACATAGATACACAGACTGCACAGACCTTGTGGTCCCTACTAGGTAGTCCGGAACTAATTATAACATGGGATTGGCTACAAAATCGAAGGTAAAAACAACAAATAAGAAGGCTTTCACCCCACCCACCACTCTCTCCGACCTTGGGCCGTCATAAAATTTAGTTTAGGAAACCAGGCCACCAGCAGAATAAGAACAATTCTACTGGGAAATTCGTAGTAAAGAACGAGTTGATAAATATTATATACTACTGATACTTAACCTACCATTTTCTTTTATCAATATTACTCCAGCCTCCTCGAAATGGATGTCTAGCTTTCATTTGAATGTGTACTTTTTATTAGCTATATGAGTGAAGGAGACTAAAGACAAATCTGCCTGTATCAAGTGTCTTCCCCAAAGTTGAAAGAGTGACAACATTTTGCAAAGATAGTGTAGTATGTATTGAGTCTGTAGTATAATGTATTGGTAGGAAGAACAGTTAATTGTTTTGAAGGGCTGACTGGAATTGCCCTCAATATTGGTGAGGCATGGAAAGGATCCGCAAGGGAGGCTAGGTGGTGAAACAGGAGTTACAGCAGTCCTTATCAGCTAAAGTGTATTACATTGTACACTCAACAACATAAGTTAGAGCCTAAGTTGGCGAAGCTCTCCCGAACAGAATCGAATTTCATTAATTAACGGGGTACTGCTCGGTTTTTGGTCTATATACTGTATGTATTTATTATTGAGTTTTAGTTTCCTCGCTAGACCTCCATCAAGCCTAGAATAACACCCCCTAGACCCCTTTTCAAAATAAATGTATACATTTTTCGGTAGAATAATGTCCCGGCCGAAGGCCGGTTCCTTCTAAAATTAGAGGGTCGCTAACGCTCGCCAGGAAAAAATCGACACCTAAAGGGCACGAAAGGTCTTAATATTGATACAAAAATAAGGCGAAAGGTCTCAAAATCGCAAAACTAACGGAACGAACGCCTTAAAACCTTAAAACGAATATTCTAAACATGAGGGAGAAGGGCGTCCAGAATAAAGCGAGTACTACCCCCTTAATCTGTTTACCTTGTGACGCTCCTGCATAGTAGCCACGTGCGGGCGTGCGCGCGCGTCGGCTGCCCAGCCATTTAGAAACCGGCTGGCGGTAGCCGGCCGGCCGGCTTTTCCTTAGTATATATCCTACGATAATGTAACTAATGTCTGGGATATTCTTATGTTGTTTCACAGCTTGAAGCTGCCCTTATTCTTAACCAACGCATCTTAGTATATTTTATTCTCGATAGTTGATTGTTTCATTATAATTATATAAGATGTAAGTCTAGTGAGAGTGGGAGGAGACGAGCGGGAGAGAGAGACCGGCTGGGGGACGTTGCTTCGCGCGGAGAGTCTAGCTTGGGACGAGCCTGATGTTGCCAATTTGATTGCAACGTTAGGCTTAGTTTCGACTCATGCAAGAGGTAGAGGATTTTGACCCGGCAACTGTGTTGAGTGTTGCCAAGCATGTGATGTATTTCGCAGGCCTAGGGTGGGGTCCAGACAGATTCAAGACTCAGAGCTCACCTCACTGTCGTACCCTTCGGACCCCCTTGATATCTATCCCTCTCAACCCCACTTAGAAACTTTATCTCTTACTTTGTATACCTTCTTTCCACTACTTCACCAATCTATTTAATTATCCCATCCCCTTGATAGACCTTATATCTATTATTGTATTAACGACGAGCTCTCAGATAACTAGATAGGATTTTGGGCCTTATGCAGAGATTTAATTGTTAATGAGACCTAGGAAGCTTTTTTGTTGTCTCATATTTGGTGGTTTCATGCTTGCTAGTGTGTTCTTGTGTCAGGTTAGCAGGGGCTAGACCGGAGGGGAGGCTTTTTGCGATCCTTTAAGTAAAGTCTGCTGGTGCGAGTCCTGTGGACCCGCACGACTTTACTAGGATAGCCGTGGGAGTCTGGGGGCATTTTCTCGTCTGTGTGCCTGTGTGTCTTTTTTTTTTTTTTTTTTTTTTTTTTTTTTTCTATATTCCAACTTACTTCCTCTCGGGCATAGGCTGAGAGCCTTAACATTCACCGCTTTACAATGACCAGTGAAGCCCGTGAGGTCTTGTTCCAGTCTAGGGAGTGAGACATGTGAAGCACGTAGAGTACAACGAGCACCTGCCATCTTGCCTTCACATGAGGCACGGTGCTCACTCATGGCCCGAAACGACCCCATCTCTGAAGCCACCTCGTTCCCGTGCTTCACTGTCTCACCCCCTACACTCGACTCTCACACTTACACACACACAACGCCACCTGTTGAGCAGATAACTCACCAGGCATTGCACCCCTATAGCATATTTTGAATATGGGAATATTCATACAGTGCTATTTAATCAGGGAACAATGAGGGTATTTTATTGACGTTTCGGTGGGCTTGTGGTAATGCACTGATACTAGGTACAGCACAAATTCCATCCCAATAATATCTTCCCATTGATACATCGGGATTTGAACCCGGGACCTTTGGATTACCAGGCCAGTGGCAAGACCACTCCACCACACCTCCCCTAAGTGTTGTGGGGGTCTAGTGTTGTGTTGTGTGAGGGCCCTTGCCTAGTCCACTCAGCACTGCGCTAGCACGTCTTGCTTTTGTTTTAGGGTCGCCAGGAGAGAGTCAGATACTTGCGATCTGAGTCTCTCAAGAGAGCACCCTTTCAATTAGAGTAATTTGGCGCACAGACTTGGGAACGTCCCTAGGCTAGAGCAGGTGGCTCAGCCCGGGTATCCGAAGCCTATATCCTTCCGGCTAGACCTCTGCCGCCTGACAGATTAACAGCTAGGGGTTTATTATTTCTGTATGCTTGTTATTGTGCCACAGTTTACCGTTTTTGTGAGCATTGTGAGTCAGGGTGTGGCTTAGAGACTCTGTCCGAGCAGGCTTGCCTGACTAAGAGTGAGAAGCACACCTGTATGTGGTTATGTTGCGAGTTGCTGCCTTTATTTAATTATACCTATGCCATTATACACTGTATGGCCTATCACTAGTATTTATTCCTGCTTATGAGTTAAGAGTTCTCTAAATCCGTAACGTACTTTCTTTGCTAAGCATCAGATCCTACAGTAGCCGCATGCAGTTTAGAAACCCGCATCTCGTCTACCTGTACGATGTTTTGAGGACTGTTTGCTTTCACCTTCTTTCACGCAGGGGTGATTAGTTGTATTAATTAACGTAACGTTAAATGTACTTTCTTCTAGTTTGTTATTAAATTGTTTCTGCAATTTAATTCCGTTGTATATCTTTTCCTTGAAGCTTTAAGTCAACTTAATAGTGTGATCTTTTATATAGCCTGCTTGACTATCAGCAGTCTATAGTGCGTGCACCCTGTAACCGAGTCATAGGATACATCGTTGTCCAGGCAGGACTCTTGACGGTTTAGGGTGGTTTGTTGCCTGGGTTTATAGATAAGGGTTGGATCTAGCGTTTTCCGTTGTTGCCGCATACCTAGTCCAATAGAAAGAGCCCAGTGTTTATATATCCCAGGACGTAACAACCTAATATTTGCATTTCGGAAGTTCATTTTGCAGTTCGAGAGTTCATAATTATGGGGGGCCCGTTTTTATGTGTACACCTTTCTCTGGCAATTTGTTACACTCGTTTGTGACTCGTTTGCTTTGTGATATCGAGATTCGCCCTCATGGTTTTTAAGGGGAGACTGGCCGTTTGTTTGGTCTATTAATTCATGTATTCATATATTTTTTCAGTTCCCTCCCTAGACCTCCATCAAGCTTAGAACAATACCTCCTAGATATTTTTTTTAATTTTTCGGTAGAAAAATTTCCCGACCGAAGTCCGGTTCCTCTTAAAATTGCAGAATCAGAATCAGAATCAGAATCAGAATATTTATTTTTCCATTTTACAATGGTTCTTCACATAAAACGTTAAACAATATTAAAATACATACATTATATATAATTATACATATTTACAATAAGAAACATCTCTAGTATGTTACTATGGACAGTCTTCAATATCTATAAAAAAAAAATGACAGTTACAGTAATATTACATTTTTTGTTTATAGATCCATTTCTTGTTTCAGAATATAATTTTTTAATATATGCTTAAACGTGTTTAGGTTATTTGTGACCTTTACTGATCTCGGCAACCTATTCCATATTTTAGGACCTGCTACCAAAAGCGATCGTTCACCATAAAAGGTGTTTGTTCTCTGTACATATAGATGGTTTTGCTGTCTTGTGTTACTATTTATGATTTCATTAACAATAGGAAAGTGTATTAGCCAGTTTGGAATTAGCTTATGCCTTTCTTTATACACCGCAATAGCTGTATCATATATATATTTTTGCTTTATTTTTAGCCACTCTAAATCCTTTATTATCGGAGTTACATGGTCGTATTTTTTTGCTCCACCCACTGCTACCTTTGCAGCAAAATTCTGCATTTTTTGTACAGTATTTAATATAGTGCAATTAGTTGAACCCCATATCATTATGCAATAATTTATCAAACTTAAAATTAGCGATTGAATCACAATGACCCTAGTAGCTTTGTCAAAATTACCTTTTATACGATTCACATACATCAACGTTCCCATGACTTTCTTGTTCAGTTCACTTGTGTGTTTGTTGAAAAGCATGTTATAATCTATATGTAGACCTAAATTTGTTACATGTGTACAAGGTATAATTTTATGATCATCGAGTTGTATACATACATTTGAGGGTATTTGGGATAAAAGTTGTCTAGTGCCAAGGAAAATGCATTGAGTTTTATTTGCATTCAACATAAGACCATTTCTCTGGAAATATTGTTTCACTATTTTGAGTGTATTTTCTGTTTTGCTAATTACATTAGTTAGTTCATCCAGAGTGCCTGAGTGAAGTATCTGTGTATCATCAGCATACTGAATGAGCAAACAATCTTTAACATAGTTTAGTAAATCATTGACAAATATAATAAATAGAATGGGTCCTAGAATAGAGCCTTGAGGCACTCCATATGTTACATGTAAAGTAGATGAGACTGTATCACCCAACTGCACAGCCTGTGTCCTATCGGTCAAGTAATTCATACGCCAGAATGAGTCAATATTTAATTTTTTGCATTTTTCTAACAATATTTGATGACTGACACTGTCGAAACCTTTAGACAAATCAAGCAGTGTTAGTAAAGACACTTTTTTGTTATCCATATTAGTATATATTTTATTAGTTAATAAAGTGAGGGCTGTTTCCGTTGATAAATTTGGCCGAAAACCATGTTGACTTATAGAAAGCAGATTGTTGTTTTCCAAGTGCGACATATACTGATTTGTGGCGACTTTCTCTATAACTGTTGATAATATTGGGAGAAGTGATATGGGTCGATAATTACCAACACAATCTTTGTCTCCATTTTTATATATTGGTTTAATTATAGCATGCTTCCACATTTTCGGGAACTTACCAGTTACTATCGAGGTGTTTATTATACAGGTTAAGTAAGATATTGTAACATACAATGCATCTTTTAACATCTGAAGAGAAATCCCATCAGAACCACAAGCTTTCGTGTCTTTAAGCTGCTTAAATGTTAGAATTATAGTATTTGTGTCAATTGGTTTTAGTCTAAAAAGATTGTTAGCAGTTGTAGAAGTCTCATATCGTTGGTCGGTATTCTCATCTGTGTCTAGTGTAATGTTATTTTGTGATTTCTCATACGATGATTTGCCTACATTTGCAAAGAAATCGTTAAATTTGTCTACTTTTTCTATCGTGTTATCAAAGGATTGGATACTTGAAGATTTCTTATTACTGGGAACTATTTGTTTTATTAATTTCCAAGTTGATGCTGTATCACCTTTACAATTATTAAATTGCAGGCTCGCTATCGCTCGCCAGGAAATAATCGACACCTAAATGGCCCGAAAGGTCTTAAAATTGACAACGAAATGGGGTGAAAGGTGTTAACATCGCCAAACTAATGGGCCGAACGCTTTATAATTTCTAAACTAGTGGGGCTAAACATTAGGGAGAAGGGGGTCCAGTGCAAAGGTCTGCCTCCCCTTAAGGGGGTAGTACTTGTGTTTTGGTCATGTATTTAAGTATTAATATATTTTTGCGTGTCCTCGCTAGACCTCCCTCAAGCTTAAAAAATACACCCTCTAGACCCCCTTTCAAGATAAATGTGTACATTTTTCGGTAGAAAATGTCGGCCGGCTCCTTCTAAAATTACAGGCTTGCTATCGCTCGCCAGGAAAAAATCGACACCTAAATGGCACGAAAGGTCTTAACATTGACAAATAAACTGGGCGAAAGGTCTCACAATCGCCAAACTAATGGAACGAATGTCTTAAAATCTAAAAAATAATATGCTAGATATGAGGGACAAGGTCTAGACAAAGCGACTATCCCCCCCCCTCCCCCCTTAACTGTATCTCATTTCCCCGAGTAGATGAACTAATATTAATTTGAACGGTGAATCGACATCAAGTTTGTCAAAGCCCAGTAATATCTTGAAATAATTAATTGAGCTCGCAAACTTCTTTTCTTAAGTGAAAATATATGTTTTATATTTTTGTTAAATCCTACGTGATATAATTATATTTATCAGTGACGGTGTCAATCATGAAGCTCTACGTCGCACTGACTCGCGTTTCTTAATGTCCTGGTTCAGATCATAGAGTACAGATTGGATAGAGGCGAAAGCGTGACGTCACACGGTTATTTTGCCGCGCGTCCTAGGGATTTGGTAGCAGGACTGTTGTAAGGCATACAACCAAAACACCTCAGTCGTTTTTCCTTATTAGATACTCCTTGATATCTGTGCGCCTGGCTTGTTTGCAGTGTTACCAAAGTTAAGGGGAATTCCGCAAAATGAGGGGACAATAGATTAAAGAGGGAACGTCTTTAAGAGTGATTTAATGTTGGTAAAAACACTTGTAAATTATTTAAAATAAAATAGATATATAAAAGCAAGAGGAATATATTAGGAATACATATACAATATAAAAAATACTTAAATATGATGTAAACTGTATAACTACAAGCAACACAACAGGAATAAGAATGTAATTTTGAATATATATTATTAGTTACATGTTTTGTAGATGTTAATATAATTATAAAGCTGCACTAAAACAGGACATTTCACGAAATACGTCCATAGGTTATACTTATGACACCTAGGGATATTTTGGCCCAGCATGTTTGACGTTGGCAACTATCCACTCTCACAACAACAATGGTGGGGGTAGAAGAGACGGGGCTGTGAACTTCCTCATAATTACGACAATTTCAGATGATCTGGCCTTTACAGTAGCCTCTACTTATGTCAATTAACTCTGTCATATCTATAGAGTCTCTGGATAGCGTAGAATTGATTATTAATAGCGTTATTAGTACAAGGTAGGGATTATTACGAATTAATGGGGACCCTCCCGTTCTCCTTTGTGATCGTGCTGCCATCTCTCGAACGCGCGGCTCGCTATTTTCAGATTTGTAGCGTCTTTCTTTCCTCTCTATCCAATCTGTACTCTATGGTTCAGATTAGGCGACCTAAATGTTATGCCATAGCCAAGATGCTTTTAAATAACGGTACTATAATGTTATGAGGAGAGAGAGAGAGAGAGAGAGAGAGAGAGAAAGACACGTAGTCGTAGTATGTATTTGTACTCGTGTTGGAAGAAGGTCGTTAGCAGCCTTGATAGCCTCCAAGACCCGCTAGTTACCCCGACCATAACAGTGACGGAGTTGGTCTGGCCTTTAACCTACCAGTGCCTTATACTGACCCCAATCTGTCCGCCATTTTGTATACCTCACCAGCCTTCATCTTGTATACCTCACAAGCCTCCTAGACCCGCTAGTTACCCCAACCATTTCCATTATTTTGTTCTATCGAACAATCAACTCTACTCCTAAAATCGATTAATGAAATATTACAAACACATGTGGCAGTCCGTGGATTCGAACCCAGGACACTCACACCGAATATCAACACCTTATGCATTACACCACGAAGGCAGTTATAGAATGGTGGACACTGCCTACGATTTATTATGCAACTTCGAATCCTGCATATCAATCTAAGCATGTACACACATCCCAACTGCAACTCACGTAGGCTATGCATATGTGAATGGAAAGAGCAATTAATGGGGCCTTAACCACTAGGGAAGGCCTCTCGATAAATTACTCCTGAACCAATATCAATTATTATGTTCTATCCAACAACCAACTCTACTCCTAAAATCGATTAATGAAATATTACAAACACATGTGGCAGTCCGTGGATTCGAACCCAGGACGCTCACACCGAATATCAACACCTTATGCATTACACCACAAAGGCAGTTAAAGAATGGTGGACACTGCCTACGATTTATTATGCAACTTCGAATCCTGCATATTAATCTAAGCATGTACACACATCCCAACTGCAACTCACGTAGGCTATGCATATGTGAATGGAAAGAGCAATTAATGGGGCCTTAACCACTAGGGAAGGCCTCTCGATAAATTACTCCTGAACCAATATCAATTATTATGTTCTATCCAACAACCAACTCTACTCCTAAAATCGATTAATGAAATATTACAAACATATGTGGCAGTCCGTGGATTCGAACCCAGGACGCTCATACCGAATATCAACACCTTATGCATTACACCACAAAGGTAGTTAAAGAATGGTGGACACTGCCTACAATTTATTATGCAACTTCGAATCCTGCATATCAATCTAAGCATGTACACACATCCCAACTGTAACTCACGTAGGCTATGCATATGTGAATGGAAAGAGCAATTAATGGGGCCTTAACCACTGGAGAAGGCCTCATGATAAATTACTCCTGAACCAATATCAATTATTATGTTCTATCCAACAACCAACTCTACTCCTAAAATCGATTAATGAAATATTTCAAACACAAGTGGCAGTCCGTGGATTCGAACCCAGGACGCTCACACCGAATATCAACACCTTATGCATTACACCACGAAGGCAGTTAAAGAATGGTGGACACTGCCTACGATTTATTATGCAACTTCGAATCCTGCATATCAATCTAAGCATGTACACACATCCCAACTGCAACTCACATAGGCTATGCATATGTAAATGGAAAGAGCAATTAATGGGGCCTTAACCACTAGGGAAGGCCTCTCGATAAATTACTCCTGAACCAATATCAATTATTATGTTCTATCCAACAACCAACTCTACTCCTAAAATCGATTAATGAAATATTACAAACACATGTGGCAGTCCGTGGATTCGAACCCAGGACGCTCACACCGAATATCAACACCTTATGCATTACACCACGAAGGCATTTAAAGAATGGTGGACACTGCCTACGATTTATTATGCAACTTCGAATCCTGCATATCAATCTAAGCATGTACACACATCCCAACTGCAACTCACGTAGGCTATGCATATGTGAATGGAAAGAGCAATTAATGGGGCCTTAACCACTAGGGAAGGCCTCTCGATAAATTACTCCTGAACCAATATCAATTATTATGTTCTATCCAACAACCAACTCTACTCCTAAAATCGATTAATGAAATCTTACAAACACATGTGGCAGTCCGTGGATTCGAACCCAGGACGCTCACACCGAATATCAACACCTTATGCATTACACCACGAAGGCAGTTAAAGAATGGTGGACACTGCCTACGATTTATTATGCAACTTCGAATCCTGCATATCAATCTAAGCATATACACATATCCCAACTGCAACTCACGTAGGCTATGCATATGTGAATGGAAAGAGCAATTAACCCCTTCAGACTCCTATGATGCAGAGGTTGCCAGATTAGCAATAAGAAATAGAGTTTTCTCACTCTTATAATTACCTCTCCAAAATTAGTTTTCTGCACACAGCTAACTCAAAGACAACTGCAGAGGTTGAAGTAACTAAACTAAAGGTTTCTAAATACCCCTGATGGTAACAAAGGCTTTAAAGTATCCCTAATCGGCTCAAAATCGCGTCATATGTCGGAGAGGGTTAATGGGGCCTTAACCACTAGGGAAGGCCTCTCGATAAATTACTCCTGAACCAATATCAATTATTATGTTCTATTTATCAACCAACTCTACTCCTAAAATCGATTAATGAAATATTACAAACACATGTGGCAGTCCGTGGATTCGAACCCAGGACGCTCATACCGAATATCAACACCTTATGCATTACACCACAAAGGCAGTTAAAGAATGGTGGACACTGCCTACAATTTATTATGCAACTTCGAATCCTGTATATCAATCTAAGCATGTACACACATCCCAACTGCAACTCACGTAGGCTATGCATATGTGAATGGAAAGCGCAATTAATGGGGCCTTAACCACTAGGGAAGGCCTCTCGATAAATTACTCCTGAACCAATATAAATTATTATGTTCTATCCAACAACCAACTCTACTCCTAAAATCGATTAACTGAAATATTTCAAACATATGTGGCAGTCCGTGGATTCGAACCCAGGACTCTCACACCGAATATCAACACCTTATGCATTACACCACGAAGGCAGTTAAAGAATGGTGGACACTGCCTACGATTTATTATGCAACTTCGAATCCTGCATATCAGTCTAAGCATGTACACACATCCCAACTGCAACTCACGTAAGCTATGCATATGTGAATGGAAAGAGCAATTAATGGGGCCTTAACCACTAGGGAAGGCCTCTCGATAAATTACTCCTGAACCAATATCAATTATTATGTTCTATCCAACAACCAACTCTACTCCTAAAATCGATTAATGAAATATTACAAACACATGTGGCAGTCGGTGGATTCGAGCCCAGGACGCTCACACCGAATATCAATACCTTATGCATTACACCACGAAGGCAGTTAATGAATGGTGGACACTGCCTACGATTTATTATGCAACTTCGAATCCTGCATGTCAATCTAAGCATGTACACACATCCCAACTGCAACTCACGTAGGCTATGCATATGTGAATGGAAAGAGCAATTAATGGGGCCTTAACCCGTACAGCCCCAGCGACGCGTCTGACGCGTCGGCGATGTATGTAACGCACAGCCCCAGTGACGCATCTGACGAGTCACCCTAATTGCTCCGACCGTAACCTCAGGTGTAGCCACTCGAGAGGGCTCAGATTTGTATGGGAACTGTGTACGTATCCCACGCAACCGTGCCGATGGTTGAAAACTCTCAAAGTCCACGTGCGTGCGCGTGAGCCCGCAATAACCTAGTTTTTTGAGGTAATTGCCTTCAATTTTTACTCTTGTAATATACGTTTTCGGGGGCTCTGTAGGACCATTCTTTAAGCTTTTTGAGCGGTTTTTCGTGGTTTTTCCTTCATTCCTAACCCATTCGCTATTGTTTCTGGAATAAAACCATTTTTTGAAAACCGGCCGGGTTCTGGTGAACAAACAATACAAAACTAGCCGGGGCTCCACGGGTTAACCACTAGGGAAGGCCTCTCGATAAATTACTCCTGAACCAATATCAATTATTATGTTCTATCCAACAACCAACTCTACTCCTAAAATCGATTAATGAAATATTACAAACACATGTGGCAGTCCGTGGATTTGAACCCAGGACGCTCACACCGAATATCAACACCTAATGCATTACACCACGAAGGCAGTTAAAGAATGGTTAAAGAATGGTTAAAATTTTTTAAAAATGGTTAAAGAATGGAAAGAACAGTGGCGAAGTTGGTCTGGTCTTCAACCTGCAGCCCCTTATTCTGACCCCAACCTGTCCGCCATATTGTATACCTCACCAGCCTCCATCTTGTATACCTCACCAGCCTCCATCTTGCATAACTCACCAGCCTCCATCTTGTACACCTCACCAGCCTCCTAGACCCGCTAGTTACCCCGACCATTACCACAACAGTGGCGAAGTTGGTCCGGCCTTTAACCTACCAGGCCCTTTATACTGGCCCCAACTTAGCATCCATCTTGAATACCTCACCAGCTGCCACATTGTATGCCTTACTAACCGCCATATTTCATACCTTCACGGCTGCCATCTTCCATACCTACCTGCCCCTTTATATTTAGTACTTTAGACATTTTAGATGTGTTAATTTGAATTTTGGTTTTGTGTGTTCATTGTTTTCTGTTGTGTTGTCCCTATTCTGGCTTTGTCTTGAGTTGGCCACCCCCCAAAAAAAACAGAAAAAAGGGAAATAGGGGAAACAAAGAAGGAAAAGTGAGGATTGGGCCTGAATATATAGAATAGATAGAATAAACTTTAGACATTTTAGACGCGACCTTGTATACCTCCTCGACCCTCTATGCTTACCCCACTCTCTCTATTGTGGCAGCCATGTTGTATCCCTCACTAGTCATCATGTGTTAGCCCCTCAGAGCCGCTCTACATGTATGCCTTCTTGGACATCTATATTTACATTATCCTCTCTACGGTAGCTGTCATCTGGTAGGCTTATGCTTCTAACCACTTAGAATTGGATAAGATGTAATCTCTGTACGTCAGTGCTTCGAATCTGTGTCAAATTTCATAAATGATACCACAGTAAACTTACAGTAAAAGTATAGTTCATAAAGTGTATTGCCATATATAAAAAGGTTTACATATTTACAAGATGTTTGATTTCAAAATTATGGCATATCCACGACAAAGAAAATTTAATACCATCAGGCATATTATGTCCTAATATAATCATAGAAGTATCAAGTATTTGAAGTCAACAGGAGAAACAAATGACCACTAGTTCAGTACGGTTAGTCAAATAAATGATTTAGCACCGCCGCTTATCGAGTCCCCTTTCTTCCTCATGCTTATACCCATTATTTTTGAGATTTTAACCCGCTTGCCCCATTATTTTGTTGATTTTAAGACCTTGCGCCCCATTCCTTTGTCAATATTAAGACCTTTTGTGCTATTTTTTCCTGGCGAACGATAGTGAGCCTGTAATTTTGGAAGAACCGGCGTTCTTTACCGAAATCCATTTTCCTAATGTATTTAATACATTAACTTTTAAGCTTCTAAAAATCCTAAATAATATTCTGAAACTGCGGATTAAACAAGTTGACTGAAGAACACGTATATGCTAGGGGATGATCAGCTGATTGTACTGGTTACAGACTACATCCACATCCACGGCCACTCAAATATAACATTCACCATGCACTTCACACACGAGCTTTTATAGTCAACATTCGATGATCAAAAAAATTCTGGCAACATTTCTGGAATATTTTGCAACGGTATCGGAAACTAGACTGATGGTAGATGAATTAAGGCCACCGAAATTTTTGATCTGTTGACCACATAAGCTGCCAAACCAGTGTTGAAGATAAATGTTTAGGGAAATAGCGCTCGTGTGATACCGGCCTTACACGTACCAAGGAGAACCGTTGCAATTGATCACTTGCGAGTGTGAGGCTGCAAGGAAGATTTATCCTTAAACAGCGATATAAAACAGAAATGCAATAATAATGTAGGCATCAAATGAATAAAAAGTAAGAGGAATTTGATTTTATGTGTTTATAAATGTTCTGTAACGTATTTTAGCTGGTAATCCTGCTAAATATTGAAGTTTTACAGCTCCAATATCCTTATAGTATGAAACTCGCATGTGGTCAATTGGTGTCAAATCCACGACATTCACCTGACCTGACTTAAGGGAGATGGGTAATTTTTCTGGTCCTCCTTCTTCCTCATGTTTAGCCCCATTAGTTTTCTGATATTATGGCATTCGCCCCATTTCTTTGTCAATATTAAGTCTTTTCGGGTTAATTAGGTGTAAATTTTGTCCTGGCGAACGATAGCGAGCCTGTACTTCAAGAGGATCCGGCCAAAGGCCGGAACAAATTAACAACATTACCTTGAAGGAGGGTCTGGGGGGCATTTTTTTTAGCTTGCTAGAGGTCTAGGGAGGATATTAAAAACAAATTATAAAAGGATATAATATACATGAGCAGATCAATATGTCAATCCCCCCTTAACGACTTTATCACCGTTAATCCTTGACATTCACCTGACCTGCCTTAACGACTTTATCACCGTTAATCCTTGACATTCACCTGACCTGCCTTAACGACTTTATCACCGTTAATCCCTGACATTCACCTGAGCTGCCTTAACGACTTTTTTGCCGTTAATCCCTGACATTCACCTGACCTGTCTTAACGACTTTATCACCGTTAATGCCTGATATTGACCTGACCTGACCTAACGACTTTATCACCATTATTCCCTAAAATTCACCTGAAAATTACCTAACGATAATCCCTGACATGCACTTGACCTGACCTAATGACATTATAACCGTTATTCCCCGACATACACCTGACCTGACTTAACGACTTTGTCACCGTTAATCATGACATTCACCTGACCTGATTTACCGACTTAACCACCATTAATACACGACATTCACCTGACCTGACTTAATGACTCTACCACGCCACATACTACCCAAACTCCACGATAATAGGGTCGTAATCAGCTGTATAGTTTCCGGTGCTGCGGCCACACAGTTATAGACAGCTGGGGTGACTATTAATGCAACAGGCTCAGCAGATAATATGGCCATGAAGCACAGACACTCACACAAATACACATATAGAGACCCCCCCCCCCCCCACACACACACACTTAGAGGGAGAGAGAGAGATAGAGACGCCCGCGCGCATACACACACACACACACAGATGCCCGCAAACACACAAACAAAGAGAGAGAATGAGTGAGAGAGAGAGAGAGAGAAAGAAAAGCAGAGCACGAGAGGTATGCCAGAGAGAGAGAGGAGCAGCAATACCCTTCCTTTGTCCTGTACCTGTTCTGACCCAAGTCACGCAGCAATACAAGCTTCACCAGGCATGCACACGACACTCAAACCACTCAAACCAGGGGAATTGTACGACATTGTTGCACTCAAATATGAAGACGAACGCAATTTGCACTTGCACCTGGAGACGTGAACGTAATTTACACTCTCACCTGAAGTCATGAACGCAATTTACACTCACCTGAAGACATGAACGTAATTTGCACTCAAATCTGAAGACATGAACATGATTTGCACTCTAATCTGGAGTCATCAACGGAACTAGCTTCTGAAGACATGAACGCAACTTGCACTCTAATCTGAGGCCTGTGTTATTTACACTCTAGTCTGGAGGCATAGACACAAATTACACACTATAATGGCACTATACAGTACATGCAATTCATACGCATCTTCTATTAAATTTTGCATAACCTCACTCCAATAAATAATTATTATAAAAATATTATTATAAACAATAATAATAATAATAATAATAATACACATCACTTCATATATTTCTTCCAAGACTGATTATATATACTTTGGTCACACCCACACACACTCTCTCTAGGTTTTTGCAGTCTGTTTATCTAAGTCACATGTTACACTTGCTCTCTCTCTCTCTCTCTCTCTCTCTCTCTCTCTCGTTCTGCTTACATTCGATATATTCCTAATTTAACCATGCACCTGCGTATTCAAGTAATATATAATTCAAATTTGTACCAAATACATAACAGCCCTTAAAAGATCCGATGATGCAGTTCTGTTTTCTGGCTATTATTAGACGATTTTTATTCAGATTAGGAAGGGCACATGGAAGTCAGAGGGTTAGCTGAGATAATCTGTACCCTTAATATTCCCACAGATCTTTCCTAAATCGCATAGTATCGTCTAGTGATAACCAGAATAAACTGTCAAAATGCGTCATGATCGTCAAAGGGTTAAAATGCAACTTACCCAGCGGCCATCCCTGCGTTTTGCCCGCTTTCTGTCATCCCTTAAGGGGGGTCACCGGCTTCTTTTATCATTATCTCCCTCTCTCTTTGGTTTGTATTCGTTCGGCCTCATTTAGCCTACTGTTTTAAGACGTTTACCCCCATCCAGGTGTCAATATTTTCCTGGCGAGCCAGCATATTTATATTTTTGTTTTGACAGCAAGCTAAATTTGTAAATTTTTCGATAGAAAAATTTCTCCAGCGAAGCCGGATTTCTCCATACAATGCTGGCTCGAGTGACACCTGGATGGGGTTAAACGTCTTAAAACAGTTGGCTGAATGGGGCCGAATGGACCAAAGATATAGACAAGCTAGAACGAGTTCAACGTAGAGTTACCAAAATGATACCTAGCCTAAAGAACAAACCATACGAGGAGTGTCTTAGAGAATTAAATCTATTTCCTTTAACCCAGCGCAGATTAAGAGGCGACTTAATTCAAGTGTTCAAAATCATCAAAGGCATCGACAATATGAACTGTAGTAAGTACTTCACTATCAACCAATCTAATTATACTCGGGGAAACGGTTGCAAAATTATCGGTAAATCTTTTATCTAGCACGAATCTAAGAATTTCTTCTTCAATCGAGTTGTCAACTTGTGGAATGGGCTTCCCCGAAACGTTATAGACTGCAGCACCGTTGATTCATTTAAACTTCGCCTAGACAAATATCTTTCATCAAACCCGGGACTGACTGCGTTTGTAAATGAATGACTTCATTTTATCCCCCCCTCAGTTACTAACCCATCTGTCCCCTACTAACTTCCTAATCCTGCCATGAACATTAGTTCCAGGGCAATAGTTATCTTTCCAATGTTCCCTTACCCACTCTAAACCACTGTTTGGATAATTGTTCTTCAGTGTTTTGGAGGACAAGCAGCCTAGAAGGGTCACCAGACCTGTTGTTGCTTGATTTCCTTTGTACTCCTTTGTACTCACCTCTGTCACCCTCACCCCTGCCACCCTCACCCCTGTCACCCTCACCATTGCCACCCTCACCCCTGTCACCCTCACCACTGCCACCCTCACTCCTTCCACCATCGATCCTGCATGCCACCCTTACCCCAACCACCCTCACCCTTGCCACCCCCGCTCCTGTCACCCTCACCCCTACCACCCTCACCCCTGTCACCTTCACCCCTGTCACCCTCACCCCTGTCACCCTCAAGCCAGCCACCCTCACCCCTGCCACCCTCACCCCAGCCTCCCTCACCCCTGTCACCCTCACCCCAGCCACCCCCACCCCTGTCACCCTCACGCCAGCCACCCTCACCCCAGCCACCCTCACCACTGTCACCCTCACCCCTGCCACCCTCACCCCTGCCACCCTCACCCCTGCCACCCTCACCCCAGCCACCCTCACCCCTGTCACCCTTACCACTGCCACCCTCACCCCTGCTACCCTCACCCCAGCCACCCTCACCCTAGCCACCCTCACCCCTGCCACCCTCACTCTTGTCACCCTCACCCCTGCCACCCTCGCTCCTGTCACCCTCACCACTGTCACCCTCACCCCTGTCATCCTCGCTCCTGTCACCCTCACCCCTGTCACCCTCACCACTGTCACCCTCACCACTGTCACCCTCGCTCCTGCCACCCTCACCCCTGTCACCCTCGCTCCTGTCACCCTCACCCCTGTCACCCTCACCCCTGTCACCCTCAACCTGTCACCCTCACCACTGTCACCCTTGTTCCTGTCACCCTCGTTCCTGTCACCCTCAACCTGTCACCCTCACCACTGTCACCCTCACCCCTGCCATCCTCACCCCTGTCACCCTCACCACTGTCACCCTACCCTCACCACTGTCACCCTCACCCCTGTCACCCTCACCACTATAACCCTCACCACTCTCACCCACACCACTGTCACCCTCACCCCTGCCACCCTCACCCCAGCCACCCTCACCCCTGTCACCCTTACCACTGCCACCCTCACCCCTGCTACCCTCAACCCAGCCACCCTCACCCTAGCCACCCTCACCCCTGCCACCCTCACTCTTGTCACCCTCACCCCTGCCACCCTCGCTCCTGTCACCCTCACCACTGTCACCCTCACCCCTGTCATCCTCGCTCCTGTCACCCTCACCCCTGTCACCCTCACCACTGTCACCCTCACCACTGTCACCCTCGCTCCTGCCACCCTCACCCCTGTCACCCTCGCTCCTGTCACCCTCACCCCTGTCACCCTCAACCTGTCACCCTCACCACTGTCACCCTTGTTCCTGTCACCCTCGTTCCTGTCACCCTCAACCTGTCACCCTCACCACTGTCACCCTCACCCCTGCCATCCTCACCCCTGTCACCCTCACCACTGTCACCCTACCCTCACCACTGTCACCCTCACCCCTGTCACCCTCACCACTATAACCCTCACCACTCTCACCCACACCACTGTCACCCTCACCCCTGCCATCCTCACCCCTGTCACCCTCACCACTGTCACCCTCACCCCTGCCACCCTCACCCCTGTCACCCTCACCACTGTCACCCTCGCTCATTTTACCCTCACCCCTGCCACCCTCACCACTGTCACCCTCACCCCTGTCACCCTCACCACTGTTACCCTCACCACTGTCATCCTCACCCCTGTCACCCTCACCCCTGCCACCCTCACCCTGTCACCCTCACCCATGCCACCCGCACGCTTGCAACACTCGCTCTTGTCACCGTCACCCCTGCCACCCTCGCTCTTGTCACCCTCTCCCCTGCCACCCTCACCACTGTCATCCTCACCCCTGTCACCCTCACCCCTGCCACCCTCACCCTGTCACCCTCACCCTTGCCACCCGCACCCTTGCAACACTCGCTCTTGTCACCGTCACCCCTGCAACCCTCGCTCTAGTCACCCTCACCCCTGCCACCCTTGCTCTTGTCACCCTCACCACTGTCACCCTCGCTCCTATCACCCTCACCCCTGCCACCCTCGCTCCTGTCACCCTCACCACTGTCACCTTCACCACTCTCACCCTCACCACTGTCATCCTCACCCCTGTCACCCTCACCACTGTCACCCTCAACCCTGTCACGCTCACCCCTGTCACCCTCGCTCCTGTCACCCTCACCACTGTCACCCTCACCCCTGCCATCCTCACCCCTGTCACCCTCGCTCCTGTCATTCTCACCTCTGTCACCCTCGCTCCTGTCACCCTCACCCCTACCACATTCAACCTCACCCATGTCACCCTCACCTCTGTCATCCTCACCACTGTCACCCTCAACCCTGTCACCCTCACCCCTGTCACCCTCGCTCCTGTCACCCTCACCACTGTCACCCTCACCCCTGCCATCCTCACCCCTGTCACCCTCGCTCCTGTCACTCTCACCTCTGTCACCCTCGCTCCTGTCACCCTCACCCCTACCACATTCAACCTCACCCATGTCACCCTCACCTCTGTCATCCTCACCCATGTCACCCTCACCCTGGTCACCCTTACCCCTGCCACTCTCACCCCTGTCACCCTCACCTCTGTCACCCTCACCCCATGTCACCCACACCTCTGTCACCCTCACCTATGACGTCACCCTTACCCCTTTCACCCTCACCCCAGCCACTCTCACCCCAGCCACCCCCACCCCTGTCACCCTCACGCCAGCCACCATCACCCCAGCCACCCTCACCCCTGTCACCCTCACCCCTGCCACCCTCACCCCAGCCACCCTCACCCCTGTCACCCTCACCACTGCCACCCTCACCCCTGCTACCCTCACCCCAGCCACCCTCACCCTAGCCACCCTCACCCCTGTCACCCTCACCCCTATCACCCTCACCCCTGCCACCCTCACTCTTGTCACCCTCACCCCTGCCACCCTCGCTCCTGTCACCCTCACCACTGTCACCCTCACCCCTGTCATCCTCGTTCCTGTCACCGTCACCCCTATCACCCTCACCACTGTCACCCTCACCATTGTCACCCTCGCTCCTGCCACCCTCACCCCTGTCACCCTCGCTCCTGTCACCCTCATCCCTGTCACCCTCATCCCTGTCACCCTCACCCTTTTCACCCTCACCACTGTCACCCTCACCCCTGTCACCCTTGTTCCTGTCACTCTCAACCTGTCACCCTCACCACTGTCACCCTCACCCCTGTCACCCTCACCCTGTCACCCTCGCTCCTTTTACCCTCACCCCTGCCACCCTCACCACTGTCACCCTCACCCCTGTCACCCTCACCACTGTTACCCTCACCACTGTCATCCTCACCCCTGTCACCCTTACCCCTGCCACCCTCACCCTGTCACCCTCACCCTTGCCACCCGCACCCCTGCAACACTCGCTCTTGTCACCGTCACCCCTGCCACCCTCGCTCTTGTCACCCTCACCCCTGCCACCCTTGCTCCTGTCACCCTCACCACTGTCACCCTCACCACTCTCATCCTCACCCCTGTCACCCTCACCACTGTCACCCTCAACCCTGTCACCCTCACCACTGTCACCCTCACCCCCACCCCTGTCACCCTCGCTCCTGTCACTCTCACCTCTGTCACCCTCGCTCCTGTCACCCTCACCCCTACCACATTCACCCTCACCCATGTCACCCTCACCTCTGTCATCCTCACCCATGTCACCCTCACCCTGGTCACCCTTACCCCTGCCACTCTCACCCCTGTCACCCTCACCCATGTCACCCTCAGCCCATGTCACCCACACCTCTGTCACCCTCACCTATGACGTCACCCTTACCCCTGTCACCCTCACCCCTGCCACCCTCACCCCTGTCATCCTCACCCCTGCCACCCACACCCCAGCCATCATCACGCCTGTCACCCTCACCCCAGCCACCTTCACCCCTGAGACACCATAACCTGCACAATATTACAGCCCTATCATCCTCACCCCTGCCACCCTCACCCCATTCACCCTCACCCCTGTCACCCTCACCCCTGTCACCCTCACCCCTACTACCCTCATCCCTACCACCCTCACCCTGTCACCCTCGCTCCTTTTACCCTCACCCCTGCCACCCTCACCACTGTCACCCTCACCCCTGTCACCCTCACCACTGTCATCCTCACCCCTGTCACCCTCACCCCTGCCACCCTCACCCTATCACCCTCACCCTTGCCACCCGCACCCCTGCAACACTCGCTCTTGTCACCGTCACCCCTGCCACCCTCGCTCTTGTCACCCTCACCCCTGCCACCCTTGCTCCTGTCACCCTCACCACTCTCATCCTCACCCCTGTCACCCTCACCACTGTCACCCTCAACCCTGTCACCCTCGCTCCTGTCACTCTCACCTCTGTCACCCTCGCTCCTGTCACCCTCACCCCTACCACATTCACCCTCACCCATGTCACCCTCACCTCTGTCATCCTCACCCATGTCACCCTCACCCTGGTCACCCTTACCCCTGCCACTCTCACCCCTGTCACCCTCACCCCATGTCACCCACACCTCTGTCACCCTCACCTATGACGTCACCCACACCTCTGTCACCCTCACCTATGACGTCACCCTTACCCCTGTCACCTTCACCCCTGCCACCCTCACCCCTGTCATCCTCACCCCTGCCACCCACACCCCAGCCATCATCACGCCTGTCACCCTCACCCCAGCCACCCTCACCCCTGCCACCTTCACCCCTGAGACACCATAACCTGCACAATATTACAGCCCTATCAACCTCACACCAGCCACCCTCACCCCCTTCACCCTCCTCCCTGTCACCCTCACCCCTGTCACCCTCACCCCTACTACCCTCATCCCTACCACCCACACCCCTGTCACCTTTACCCCAGCCACTCTCACCCCTGCCACCCTCACCCCAGCCACCCTCACCGTATGTCACCCTCACCCCATGTCACCCCTACCCCAGCCACTCTAACCCCTGCCACCCTCACCTCTGTCACCTCACCCCTGCCCGCCTTAGACACCATAACCACGATATTACAGACCTATTAACACGAACATAATCCGTCTTTTTATTTCCCGGTATGACCCGATAGTTCTCTGCTCCATTATACAGAGAGAGAGAGAGAGAGAGAGAGAGAGAGAGAGAGAGAGAGAGAGAGAGAGAGAGAGAGAGGCTGGCTAGTAATATTGGCAAGGTGGAATGGAGAGTGGAAGTGGAAGGGAGAGTGGAAGTGGAATGGAGAGTGGAGGAGGATGGAGAGTGGAGCAGGGATGGAGAGTGTAGTTGTTTCAGCCTTCACATAAACTTTATTTTGCATATCTTGTGTTGGTGGTGTAATGGTTTAGATGATTATGTCCTGGGTGTGGTATCCCGAGTTCGAATTCCGGGAGGACCATATTATGCTTTCATTAGTTTATTCAAGTACATTGGGTTTTGTAATGGATGATTAATGTTAAGGACGGGGTGTTACTTATTACCATGTAAAGTTAGATTAGAAAGTTCACAGACAAGCTTCATGAATTGATGTAAAAGTTAAAAAAAACAAAAACACAAATACTACACTTTAGGGGAGATGGGCCGTTTTTCTGGTCCTCCTTCATCCGCATGTTTAGCCCCATTGGTTTTCAGATTATTAGACGTTCTGCCCATTAGTTTGGCGATTTTAAGACCTTTCGCCCCATTTCTCTGTCAATTGTTAGACTTTTCGTGTCATTTAGGTGTCGATTTTTTCCTGGCGAGCGATAGTGAGCCTGTAACTTAGAAGAAACTGGCCTTCGGCCGGGAAATTTTGTATCTAAAAATGTACAAATTTATCTTGAATAAATCTTATCTTTATCTTGTCTTCGGCGGGTGTTTCTTTAAGCTTGATGGAGGTCTAAGGAGGAAACTAATAACACAATAAAAAGATACATAAATGAGCAAGTATAAATGACTCGCCCCCCCTTAATTTGAAAATCCAGTCAGGGAATGTATATGAGATGACGGGCCCCCAACCAACGATACACCAGTGGCCAGCATAACCATTCAGGCAACCTCAAAACCTCAGGACAGACGACGAGGACGTTTACCTGAGTCCCCCCTACGAGTCTGCCGGAATCTACCTGAGTTGACCATGCCCAGCCGCCCATTCCACAGTTCTCTTTCACACCCACAGCCATCTAAGAAAACGGAGGACTCTCTCAGCCAGTCACAAACCACCATCCTCAGCCAACCACAACCGCCCTGGAACCACCAATTAGAACCCTCCTTTTACGTAGCCTCCACCAGAAGTGACGCTCCCTGTATTGTTCCGCCAGATTTGGAATATGATGAGCACTCCCTTATGCAATCTACTCACCAGCACCCCGGATATTGCAGGAACAAATGGACCTGATGACGCCTGACTACTCCAGGCCCCCGAGGATACAACTACAATCCCCTATGTGTATGTCTGAGTATAATTAGAAGACCTGCAAGACAGCTGCTCCAATTTTAGCTTTCAGTGTTTCCTATTTTTCATAGCAGCCCTGAACCTTCCAGCTGCCCCATTAAATATTGTAATATTACCTAGGAACCAGGCCCATATGAGTCTGGAGCTCGCAGAATTAGTTGGCAATACTGGTGTAGTTGCCAATCAGTGGATATAATAACTTGGAATATTTAAGCAAATCTACAAACTTTGGGTGAATGTTCGGGATCATACATAGCGATGTATGCATTTGTATTTGAGATTGGGTTACTTTCCCTTGTTTAGTATATGTTCAAACAATAATATAGCCGAAATCAGATCTACCAATCCCAATCTTTGTATGACACACCTCCTTCCTACACCAGTATTGCCAGATAATTTTGCGAGCCCCAGAGCGAGGGTGGGTCAGCTGGAACTTTGACCAAGTGTACCTCACAACAACCATTTTTCCTCTTTCCTCAATACCCCTTTTCCCTCGAGTTCATTGACACCTGAAGCAAGAAAATATTTGCATAGGAGCTCAGAAAAACCTGAGAAAAGTACACACTTACTGACTAGGCATTACCTTTCTGGGACGGGCTATTTAAGGTCAGTGTTGCTACGGTGCCCCCCCTCACCACTTCACTTACTGACTAATCATTACCTCTCTGGGACGGCCTAGTTAAGGACAGTGTTGCTACGGTGCCCCCCCACCTCGTCCCCCTGGCCCTCGAGAGTGCCCCCTGGACGTTGGCCCCCTTCCGGATTGCTGAAGGGCCACCTGTCTGTTGCCTGGCACCCTGAACCGAGGACCCCTGCTCGAGCTATGGACGGAGGCCTGGACCTAGGACCCCTGTTCGAATTACGTAACCAGGCATAGATCGAGGACCCCTGCTCGAGGAGGTAACCAGCTGTGCAAGATTGGCTACTACCCTCTACGCCGGCGAGACCCGCACTTTCGCCCCCCTGCCCTCCCAAATACGTATGTGTTTCTGTGTCTTTCTCTGTTGGTTATTGTTGTGAGGTATTGATTATGTAAATATGTGAACCGTGTGGTGCCCTGATTTACTTGTGATCTGTGCCCAAGATCCCGTACTTGCGTAATAAGTTTTATCCTTCTGAACCTGTGTTATTCAGTGTTAATCTTGCCTTAATTCCTTGACCCTTGTTCAAGACTTTATTTAATTCATAACTTACGCATACGTTACATATCAGTGTCATTAACATATATTCAGGCCCCCCATGCTCGCAGATTTACTGACTACGTGTATGTTGATTTCTTACTTGTGAGTTGAAGTCCCAATATATTCCGTGATCAATCCATTTATTTAATTGCTATTTACCTAGAACCTACGCCCAATTTTCCAACGATTGCTCAGTGTAATTCCTAAAATCTCTATTCAGTGATCGCATATGAAATATATCTTATAGACGTGCTTTTATGTTCTTGTAAATCTTGATGTTGTGATAATTCGAATACCGTGTTTACGAATTCTTTCCTCCGCGCTTCGTGTCACTTTCATCCACCATACACTAATTGTATCTGTGTATTTTATTCACCTCGCCCCTGTTAACCCATTCAGGTCCGAGCCTGGTACTGCCTGTTTTAAGTATCAATGAGTAGGACTTCGTCGCCTACGCCCATGTACTAATTGTGCCTGTACATTTTATTTCCCTCGCCCTGTTAACTCGTTCAGAAGCGAATCTGATATTGCGTTAAATATCAATGAGCTAAACTTCGTCAATAGCGCCAATCTAATTATTAAATACGATCTACCGATCGATATCTATAAATCAGTCAGTTCTCACTTTTTTAGATTAAACTATAGTATTCATTCAAGTCTGAGTCTACTGGAACTCAGTTAGTTATTTTGTTGATCTTCGGGTGTTGTCTTAATCGCGAATATTGAAGGTTATATCTTGACCTAATTAATACCAACCAGTAGACCTATTAAATTACATTTTCGCTCTTGTTAAATTCACGTTATTACTTTGCTTTTCCTAAGAAAATTATAGAAACACGAATTCCTAAGTTCGGTTCGTTATCGTAGCATATGTTCAAGTAATATAATTCCGTAATAAGATATAACTTCCTTGAGGGCGATTTTGATACTTCTCAAGTATTATAAATAATAATCTCAGCCCTTTCCTGTAAAGTAAATTAACATCACACTGCAGCTAAGTTCATAGTTGCATTAACTAGAAAAAGTATTATTTACCATCTCAGTTCACCTGGTGACCTTCCCAGTGACCTGACCAGAGGGCAAGCTCACGCGGTCAGTTTTAAAAGGTTCAGCTGAGCCCCACCCGTGACTCACCTTGCCTCCTGTGACAGTATCTTTATAACCTCAACTCTTCTCATAGTCACCCTAGGATCATTATCTAGGGCATTGAAGTCTCTTTGAAAGCAGAAGATATTTGACTCATTTATTATTGCATTGAAGGTTAAACTCGATTCTTGTACATTATGCCTCTGTGTATGTTTTTCCACATGATCTGATTTAATATTAGACTCTCACGATTGAGTTTTTCTGGTATCAGTAACATTGATCTGAAATAAGGACAATATATATATTTGCTATTATTGTGGGATTTTCCTTTATGATTATTATTCTCAACCAAATCTCATGCTTATTCAATAAAATATTTATGTGTATTCTTCCTTGTGTTGTTATTGAGTATTATATTGAACCTTTGAATACCATTTTTACTGCTTATAGAACCTACTCGGGACGTTCCTGTCAAGTATATTTAAGTCCATCAAACCAGAATTGGACTGTTTTACGGACTGTATCAAGGGAACTAAACGATCAGAACCCGGCACAACACTGGTAGCCAATGGTGTCTTGATACGGGGTACCTGTACGGATATTCTAGCAATTTCAATTTTTTTTTCCTCGGTATTCAATTGAAAATATTTTACTCTCATCATGGCAGCAGCACTCAGGTTCGAAATCCCGGTCTTTAAAACCTAGGAGCATGACATCTATACTTACCTGGAAATAGTCAAACCTATCCTAGACATGATGTTTAGGGAAGATGACGCTTCCAAGATACACACCATTGTACTTAAACTAGGAAAATATGCATCAAAGGTATCAGGATACGTGCGTGATAATATGCCAGGGTTGACATGGGCCCAATTTGAAGTTTATGTCAGATCAGCTGTTAGCCCCATATTAGGTCAGACGATTGCAGACAAAAAGTTTCATGCAGTCACATATACTGGCGATTTAGATGGGACCATCGACAAGCTGCAACAACTGGCAATGAACGCTTTCCATGAAGAAACAAACGCACAGAGAAGAAAACTAGTGTTCAAAGCTCTAGTCAGGATCCTCCCTGACCCGGTGGCCAGACATTTCTCCATCATAGACCCTACTAACTATGATGCAGACCTGCTCACAATTAAGAGAATCATGGCAATGCATAACCCGCAAGAACCAAGTCAACAGCACCACCAACAAGATAGCAGCAGTGATTAGCAAAGTCACTAGTCACCCTACTCCTAGCCCTCTCATTAACAGAGGCCCCGCAGTCCCCAAACCCTCAGACAGAATTGAAGAATGGGCACGGATACGCCCTGCTGACTGGAAGCCGTGCAACTCTTACCTGCTTGCTTTGGTCAATAAAGAGGTCCTTTGGGGAACTCACAAGGTAAAGGAACATAGCTCCAAGTTGGTGGGCCCAAATACCGTGGGTCAAGCCACGACCAGTGTCCGCTATCACGGAAACTAGCATGGCGGGCATAGAAGAAGAAGACATGGAAGACGCCCCAGAGATTTCAATGCATCGGCCGGAGCCGATCCAAGCAGAAAACTTGGATTTTTAGGTTGCCCCCCCCCCCCTCCCCCCAACACAAATTGTCGCGACCATGGTGGGGGCTCATGACAATACACCACAAGGAGTACTTCCGGTGTATCACAAACTCACTCTGAATGGGTGAAAGTGCGGCTCTTAATTGATACAGGGGCTTCCCGTTCCATTCTTTTCCTTCCCTTTTTCCAGACACATAGCAAAAGGTTTCGGAGGCATTGTGCCCTCCCACATAATCTTAAACAGTGCCAATGAACAGGATATTCCCAACCTGGGTCAAACTCATCTATTGCACGTCCAACCTCCCCTTCCCCATCCAGGGGTGAAACTCATTTGTAGTGTACCCCAGTGAAGCTAAATATGACGGCTACCTAGGGCTAGATTTACTAGCAGCCCTTCACGCCTCCATAGATTGTTGGCACAGGACTTTGTCATACGACTATCAGTCCGCAAAAAAAAACAAGCCACAACAAACCCCAACCCCCCCTAACATCAAACAACCTAAATCCCTTCCCAACCACCCTACCTATGACGTCACTGCCCCTCCAGCCCTAGCCAATCACATCATAAGCTTACCTAACTCTGTATCCTCCCCATTCCCCCAATGCCCCTCCCAACCTAACCCTTGCTTAAATTACCCTCCCCAACCCACACCCCATCCTCAACCTCATTCCTGCCCTACCCAGATCCTGTCTCCTGCCATAATCTCTAAAACCACAACCATTCCACCTCATCATGAACAATGGGTCCCTTTGGCGTCCAGATTCCAAGGGCCTGCCTAACCGCTCCCACTTTGCTACCTCAACACATAAATTGCATTAAGATTGCTAACATATCAGAACAACCTATCCAGCTACCCAGAGGTTTAGAAATTGGAGAACTAGAAATGTACTCCGAAGAACTAACCCCACCTGTTGACCTTTCTCCCCCCTTTTCCAACCCTCTTCCTGACATACCCTCTAGAGTCTACTCTAACCCCCCACCAACAGACAGACCTCAAAAACCTCCTTCTTTTCTTTCAAGATATTTTCGCCACTTCCAACCGAGATATGGGTAACACCCAAGTCTTACATCACCCCATTCAGACCGTGGGCCACTCCATCAAGCAACCTATCAGGAGGAAAAACCCCATCCAACGACTAGAAGAAGAAAAACAAGTTCAAGACATGCTCACAACAGGAATAGTGAAACACTCCCATAGCCCTTGGTCTTCACCGGTGGTGCTCGTCAGAAAGAAAGACGGATCCACCAGATTCTGTGTCGACTACCACCAGCTAAACGACGTCACCATTAAAGACGCCACTCCCCTTCCCAGGATCGACGACTCTCTCGACTCTCTACTAGGAGCCAAATGGTTCACCACCCTAGTCCTGCAAGCTGGTTATTGGCAAGTAGGCCTACCTGTCCTAACCGAAAATCAACAAAAAACAGCATTCTCCACTAGCCAAGGAAAACTTTATGAGTTCACTGTACTTCCGTTTGGGCTCTGCAACGGACCAGCCATCTTTTCCAGATTTTGGGAGACATGTTTGGCGTACCTCGAAGACATCATCGTGTTCGGTACTACCTGGGCAGAACACCTCTAACGCCTCAAACAAGTATTCCAGAGGATTAGAGAGGCCAACCTCAAACTTAAACCCTCCAAATGCACCCTGGCCCAAAAACAAGTCAACTTTTTGGGTCACGTAGTGTCAGAAGACGGTATCGCCCCAGATCCAGCAAAGTTAGAAGCCATCAGTAAAATTTCCCCCCCCCCCCACCAACGTAAAAGGCGTACGTGCTTTCCTCGGCCTGGCCTCTTACTATAGAAGATTCGTTAAGAACTTTGCCACCATTGCTAAACCTCTGCACGACCTCACCAAGAAAGAAGAACCTTTTCGATGGACAGAAGCTAGACTGCAAGCTTTTCAGACTCTCAAAACCAAATTAGTTGCCTCCCCCGTTGTATCCTTCCCTGACTATACCCAGCCTTTCCGACTCTACACTGACGTATCCCAATTCGGAATAGGCGCAGTTTTAGGCCAAACCCGTGATGGGAAAGAGCACATAATTGCTTGTGCAAGCCGTTCCTTAAACCCTGTCAATTACTCAGCCACCAAGAGAGAATGTTTAGGCATAATTTGGGCCTTACAACACTTTAAAGCATACCTAGCAGGGGTAAAAGTAACAGTCATAACAGATCATCATGCATTGCAATGGCTAAGAAAATCAGACACCAAGAACGCCTTAACTGTTCGTTGGAGGGAATCCCTGGAAGAGTTTGACATAGACATAGTCTATCGACCAGGGAAATTGCATACAAATGCGGATGCTCTCTCTCGCCTCCCCCTGCAACATCAACATGCCACAGAAGAAGAAGACCCCCCTCACACTATCCACGCCATTCACCATCTAGGACAAGTAGAAGAAAGCCAACAAAAATTATTAAACAACTATCGACGAAAACAAAAGCCCGACTGGATCCCGAGAAAACTGTTTAACCAACTATCCAGGCGTGGGGATAACTAATGCACTCTAGAAGGGAAAATTGTGATCACCCCCCAAAACGCATATCCAACTATGCAATCAATACACATGGATAATGGCATCCATTTAGCTCAAAAACGTCTCATTGCCACCTTCCAACAAGTGTACTGGACACCATCTCCTTACCTAACCGCCAAAAAGATAACAGAAGCCTGTAGAGCATGTGCCCTAGAAAAAGACAGAACCAGGACACCTGGCCCCACAGGAAAACTAGTTGCATCCAAACCATGGCAACTCCTTGCAGTCGACGTTATGGGACCCCTCGAAAACAGCCATGGACACAAATATATCATCACCTTTGTTGACACCTACTCCAAGTATGTAATAGCATGCCCAGCCAAAAAACACTCTGCTTTGGCAGTGGCAGAAGCACTAATCCAACATGTGTTCCCCTACTTCGGATTGCCTGAAGCCATTCACTCCGACAACGCCCCAGAATTTACCAGTCATGTGTGGTCACATCTATCACTGATGTGTGGCTTCAAAATCAGTCACTCTTCTCCCTACTGGCCCCAGGGGAACTCCATCTGTGAAAGGAGCCATAGAACCATTGCCAATCAGATCAGAACCCGCCTGCAACAAATGGACTCCAAAGACTGGTCCAGCCAAGTAAGGATTGTGCAATGGGGCATCAACACCTGCCCAAGAGAAGATGGAATTACCCCCCAACGAACGAGTGATGGCAGTAACCCCCCTCCTCATCCCATTACGTCATCTGGCTGCACCGTATGAACCATCCTCTAATTTCGACCAATATCTACTACACCTCAAGAACAGACTTCGCCAAATAAAATATGTGCAAGATCTTCAACCTGATGAGACCCCTAGAGCCAGCCCCGCATCACATTGGCGACCTCGTCATGATTGCACACCTGCCAGTCCCCTCCAAAATGAAACCTAGATTCAAGGGCCCATTTGAAATCTTATCTGTGCCCAACTGCTATAAAATTACCATTATTTATTTTGGGGAATCACGTACGTTTCGTAACAGGCATGTACGTAGATTTCAACCAATCAATGACAATGATGTAATGCTCGCTAATCCAGTTCAACATGACAGGTTACCAAATGACAATAATCCCAACTTAGAATCCACAGAGTCCACCCTTCCTGAGCTGCTTCCTCCTTCTTCTCCCTCTCGTCAACCCAAACATCCTTCTGACCTAAACAAATTACATAAGCCTAACCCACCTACCATTAGCCCCTTACAACATACGCCAGTTCCTACAACTGCTCCCCCTATTCCTACCCGCACAGTCTCTGCCCCTCCAATACTCTCTACTAAGACCACTATCCCTACTCCCACTGCACCTTCCCACATCACAACTGCCCAGCCTTCACCTTCTATAACCCTACCTTCATTCTCTCAATCATCAGGTACTCAACCAACCACTCCTATCACTGTCAATCTGCCTTCAACTTCTCGACCCCAAGTTACTCCTTCCCCTCGCCTGTAATATCTTCTCAGATTACTTTACCTACTGTCATAGCTAAACCAACTTATGCCTCCAAACTAAAAACTACTTCACCCCTCATCAACACTAGCCCTCTATCCTCTCCTTTGATCAGACCGACCCCACACAAACTAAATCGGCCCCCTCTCTCTCACAGCTCCGCTTCTTCCCCCTCCCCTCAGCCTAGTGTACCTCAACCTACCCTAACACCCTCTAAGTCCTCAGTTTGTACGAGATCTGGCCGACGTGTGACACCACCTCAACGATGGGCCCCCACAAGAAAGCCACCCGACCAGACCAGCCCCCCAAAGTTAGTGCAACTAGGCTCAGCAACCAACACACAAACGACAAGGACGTCACTACAACTTCAACCTCCATCAGGACCAGACCATCTACCAGTCCTCCTGTGCCACAGCACCACAACCCTCAACCCCTTCTCCGCAAATCCAAGAGGCCACCATGAAAGTGTTTAATGTGGTTTCACTACAAGGCTATACACCAGTCCCCATCACCACTACAAATAGCCTGCTACAGCTAGCCAAGGACTCCAAGGAAGACTGGCAAGTAAAAATCACACTAGACCCCAACCAACCTACTGATGCCCCCTCCGCAGCATGGTCCCTCATCCTAGGCTATGCCCCAACCCTCACCACATCACTGACATCCAAGACCTACCTAATTAGATCGCGAGGTCGCGATTTTTTTTATAACGAAGGTGGTGAGATGACGGGCTCCCGACCAACGATACACCGAGTGGCCAGCATAACCACTCAGGCAACCTCAAAACCCCAGGACAGACGACGAGGACGTTTACCTGAGTCCCCCCTACGAGTCTGCTGGAATCTACCTGAGTTGACCATGCCCAGCCGCCCATTCCACAGTTCTCTTTCACACCCACAACCATCTAAGAAAACGGAGGACTCTCTCAGCCAGTCACAAGCCACCATCCTCAGCCAACCACAACCGCCCTGGAACCACCAATTAGAACCCTCCTTTAACGTAGCCTCCACCAGAAGTGACGCTCCCTGTATTGTTCCGCCAGATTTGGAATATGATGAGCACTCCCTTATGCAATCTACTCACCAGCACCCCGGATATTGCATCCCCGGCCGGGCGGAGACAAATTGGGCTTGTCTCCTTTCATGTGTTAGCCTCAGTTCACCTAGCTGTAAATAGGTACCTGGAATAAGTGGACGACGTTGTGACGTCCCATCTGGGGTTGGCAAAAATGGTACAAGGCGAGATGGGTATCATATGGTTCACCTAAGCTGATGGCTACCTAAGCCTTCGGGCGAGACGGTACCGTCTATAGTGAGAATGGTACCATACAGATCCACCCTAAGCCTTCGTTTCCGATGTCGCCAATTGGCTAAAATACAGACTACACACACATCCACAGCCATTCCAACAATACATAAAACACTTAACATGCATTTCACGCAATACATTCCCAGTTAAGGAGGCGCGATAATAATGAGCTTAGCTCGCATTGCGTGGATTCCCCTTGACGAACAAGTAACTGAGTAAGGAACAAATGGACCTGATGACGCCTGACTACTCCAAGCCCCCGAGGATACAACTACAATCCCCTATGTGTATGTCTGAGTATAATTAGAAGACCTGCAAGACAGCTGCTCCAATTTTAGCTTTCAGTGTTTCCTATTTTTCATAGCAGCCCTGAACCTTCCAGCTGCCCCATTAAATATTGTAATATTACCTTGGAACCAGGCCCATATGATAATACCTGAGTGTCAAGGCTAGAATGTATATGTACCTCACAACAACCATTTTTCCTCTTTCCTCAATACCCCTTTTCCCTAGAGTTCATTGACACCTGAAGCAAGAAAATATTTGCATAGGACCTCGGAAAAACCTGAGGAAAGTACACACCACTTCACTTACTGACTAGGCATTACCTTTCTGGGATGGGCTAGTTAAGGTCAGTGTTGCTACGGTGCCCCCCCTCACCACCTCACTTACTGACTAGGCATTACCTCTCTGGGACGGCCTAGTTAAGGACAGTGTTGCTACGGTGCCCCCCCACCTCGCCCCCCTGGCCCTCGAGAGTGCCCCCTGGACGTTGGCCCCCTTCCGGATTGCTGAAGGGCCACCTGTCTGTTGCTTGGCGCCCTGATCCGAGGACCCCCGATCGAGCTATGGACGTAATCCTGGACCTAGGACCCCTGTTCGAATTACGTAACCAGACCTAGATCGAGGAGGTAACCAGCTGTGCAAGATTGGCTACTACCCTCTACGCCGGCCAGACCAGCACTCTTGCCCCCCTGCCCTCCCAAATACTTAAGTGTTTCTGTGTCTTTCTCTGTTGGTTATTGTTGTGAGGTATTGATTATGTAAATATGTGAACCGTGTGGTGCCCTGATTTACTTATGATCTGTGCCCAAGATCCCGTACTTGCGTAATAAGTTTCATCCTTCTGAACCTGTGTTATTCAGTGTTAATCTTGCCTTAATTCCTTGACCCTTGTTCAAGACTTTATTTAATTCATAACTTACGCATACATTACATATCAGTGTCATTAACATATATTCAGGCCCCCCACGCTCGCAGATTTACTGACTACGTGTATGTTGATTTATTACTTGTGAGTTGAAGTCCCAATATATTCCGTGATCAATCCATTTATATAATCGCTATTTACCTAGAACCTATGCCCAATTTTCCAACGATTGCTCCGTGTAATTCCTAAAATCTCTTTTCAGTGATCGCATATGAAATATATCTTATAGACGTGCTCTTATGTTCTTGTAAATCTTGATGTTGTGATATTTCGAATACCGTGTTTAGGAATTCTTTCCTCCGTGCTTCGTGTCAGTTTCATCCACCATACACTAATTGTATCTGTGTATTTTATTCACCTCGCCCCTGTTAACCCGTTCAGGTCCGAGCCTGGTACTGCCTGTTTTAAGTATCAATGAGTAGGACTTCGTCACCTACGCCCATGTACTAATTGTGCCTGTACATTTTATTTCCCTCGCCCTGTTAACTCGTTCAGAAGCGAATCTGATAATGCGTTAAATATCAATGAGCTAAACTTCGTCATTAGCGCCAATCTAATTATTAAGTACGATCTACCGATCGATATCTATTAATCAGTCAGTTCTCACTTTTTGAGATTAAACTATAGCATTCATTCAAGTCTCAGTCTATTGGAACTCAGTTAGTTATTTTGTTGATCTTCGTGTGTTGTCTTAATCGCGAATATTGAAGGTTACATCTTGACCTAATTAATACCAACCAGTAGACCTATTAAACTACATTTTCGCTCTTGTTAAATTCACGTTATTACTTTGCTTTTCCTAAGAAAAATATAGAAACACGAATTCCTAAGTTCGGTTCGTTATCGTAGCATATGTTCAAGTAATATAATTCCATAATAAGATATAACTTCCTTGAGGGCGATTTTGATACTTTTCAAGTACTATAAATAATAATCAGAGCCTTTTCCTGTAAAGTAAATTAACATCGCACTGTAGCTAAGTTCATAGTTGCATTAACTAGAAAAAGTATTATTTACCATCTCAGTTCACCTGGTGACCTTCCCAGTGACCTGACCAGAGGGCAAGCTCACGCGGTCAGTTTTAAAAGGTTCAGCTGAGCCCCACGCGTGACTCACCTTGCCTCCTGTGACAGTATCTTTATAACCTCAACTCTTCTCATAGTCACCCTAGGATCATTATCTAGGACATTGAAGTCTCTTTGAAAGCGGAAGATATTTGACTTATTTATTATTGCATTGAAGGTTAAACTCGATTCTTGTACATTATGCCTCTATGTATGTTTTTCCACATGATCTGATTTAATATTAGACTCACGATTGAGTTTTTCTGGTATCAGTAACATTGATCTGAAATAAGGACAATATATATATTTGCTATTATTGTGGGATTTTCCTTTATGATTATTATTCTCAACCAAATCTCATGCTTATTCAATAAAATATTTATGTGTATTCTTCCTTGTGTTGTTATTGAGTATTATATTGAACCTTTGAATACCATTTTTACTGCTTATAGAACCTACTCGGGACATTCCTGTCAAGTATATTTAAGTCCATCAAACCAGAATTGGACTGTTTTACGGACTGTATCAAGGGAACTAAACGATCAGAACCCGGCACAACACTGGTAGCCAGCGGTGTCTTGATACGGGGTACCTGTACGGATATTCTAGCAATTTCAATTTTTTTTTCCTCGGTATTCAATTGACAATATTTTACTCTCATCATGGCAGCAGCACTCAGGTTCGAAATCCCGGTCTTTAAAACCTAGGAGCATGACATCTATACTTACCTGGAAATAGTCAAACCTATCCTAGACATGATGTTTAGGGAAGATGACGCTTCCAAGATACACACCATTGTACTTAAACTAGGAAAATATGCATCAAAGGTATCAGGATACGTGCGTGATAATATGCCAGGGTTGACATGGGCCCAATTTGAAGTTTATGTCAGATCAGCTGTTAGCCCCATATTAGGTCAGACGATTGCAGACAAAAAGTTTCATGCAGTCACATATACTGGCGATTTAGATGGGACCATCGACAAGCTGCAACAACTGGCAATGAACGCTTTCCATGAAAAAACAAACGCACAGAGAAGAAAACTAGTGTTCAAAGCTCTAGTCAGGATCCTCCCTGACCCGGTGGCCAGACATTTCTCCATCATAGACCCTACTAACTATGATGCAGACCTGCTCACAATTAAGAGAATCATGGCAATGCATAACCCGCAAGAACCAAGTCAACAGCACCACCAACAAGATAGCAACAGTGATTAGCAAAGTCACTACTCACCCTACTCCTAGCCCTCTCATTAACAGAGGCCCCACAGTCCCCAAACCCTCAGACAGAATTGAAGAATGGGCACGGATATGCCCTGCTGACTGGAAGTCGTGCAACTCTTACCTGCTTGCTTTGGTCAATAAAGAGGTCCTTTGGGGAACTCACAAGGAAAAGGAACATAGCTCCAAGTTGGTGGGCCCAAATACCGTGGGTCAAGCCACGACCAGTGTCCGCTATCACGGAAAATAGCATGGCGAGCATAGAAAGAAGAAGACATGGAAGACGCCCCAGAGATTTCAATGCATCGGCCGGAGCCGATCCAAGCAGAAAACTTGGATTTTTAGCTCCCCCCGCCCCACACACAAATTGTCACGACCATGGCGGGGGCTCATGACAATACACCACAAGGAGTACTTCCGGTGTATCACAAACTCACTCTGAATGGGGTGAAAGTGCGGCTCTTAATTGATACAGGGGCTTCCCGTTCCTGTCTTTTCCTTCCCTTTTTCCAGACACATAGCAAAGGTTTTGGAGGCATTGTGCCCTCCCACATAATCTTAATCAGTGCCAACGAACAGGTTATTCCCAACCTGGGTCAAACTCATCCGTTGCACGTCCAACCTCCCCTTCCCCATCCAGGTGTGAAACTCATTTGTAGTGTACCCCAGTGAAGCCAAATATGACGGCTACCTAGGGCTAGATTTACTAGCAGCCCTTCACGCCTCCATAGATTGTTGGCGCAGGACTTTGTCATACGACTATCAGTCCGCAAAAAAAAACAAGCCACAACAAACCCCAACCCCCCCTAACATCAAACAACCTAAATCCCTTCCCAACCACCCTACCTATGACATCACTGCCCCTCCAGCCCTAGCCAATCACATAATAACCTTTCGTAACTCTGAATCCTCCCCATTCCCCCAATGCCCCTCCCAACCTAACCCTTGCTTAAATGACCCTCCCCAACCCACACCCCATCCTGAACCTCATTCCTGCCCTACCCAGATCCTGTCTCCTGCCATAATCTCTAAAACCACAACCATTCCACCTCATCATGAACAATGGGTCCCTTTGGCGTCCAGATTCCAAGGGCCTGCCTAACCGCTCCCACTTTGCTACCTCAACACATAAATTGCATTAAGATTGCTAACATATCAGAACAACCTATCCAGCTACCCAGAGGTTTAGAAATTGGAGAGCTAGAAATGTACTCCGAAGAACTAACCCCACCTGTTGACCTTTCTCCCCCCTTTTCCAACCCTCTTCCTGACATACCCTCTAGAGTCTACTCTAACCCCCCACCAACAGACAGACCTCAAAAACCTCCTTCTTTTCTTTCAAGATATTTTCGCCACTTCCAACCGAGATATGGGTAACACCCAAGTCTTACATCACCCCATTCAGACCATGGGCCACCCCATCAAGCAACCTATCAGGAGGAAAAACCCCATCCAACGACTAGAAGAAGAAAAACAAGTTCAAGACATGCTCACAACAGGAATAGTGAAACCCTCCCATAGCCCTTGGTCTTCACCGGTGGTGCTCGTCAGAAAGAAAGACGGATCCACCAGATTCTGTGTCGACTACCACCAGCTAAACGACGTCACCATTAAAGACGCCCACTCCCCTTCCCAGGATCGACGACTCTCTCGACTCTCTACTAGGACCCAAATGGTTCACCACCCTAGACCTGCAAGCTGGTTATTGGCAAGTAGGCCTACCTGTCCTAACCGAAAATCAACAAAAAACAGCATTCTCCACTAGCCAAGGAAAACTTTATGAGTTCACTGTACTTCCGTTTGGGCTCTGCAACGGACCAGCCACCTTTTCCAGATTTTGGGAGACATGTTTGGCGTACCTCGAAGACATCATCGTGTTCGGTACTACCTGGGCAGAACACCTCCAACGCCTCAAACAAGTATTCCAGAGGATTAGAGAGGCCAACCTCAAACTTAAACCCTCCAAATGCACCCTGGCCCAAAAACAAGTCAACTTTTTGGGTCACGTAGTGTCAGAAGACGGTATCGCCCCTGATCCAGCAAAATGAGAAGCCATCAGTAAAATCCCCCCCCCCCCCCCCCCCCTCCCACCAACGTAAATGGCGTACGTGCTTTCCTCGGCCTGGCCTCTTACTATAGAAGATTCGTTAAGAACTTTGCCACCATTGCTAAACCTCTGCACGACCTCACCAAGAAAGAAGAACCTTTTCGATGGACAGGAACTAGACTGCAAGCTTTTCAGACTCTCAAAACCAAATTAGTTGCCTCCCCCGTTGTATCCTTCCCTGACTATACCCAGCCTTTCCGACTCTACACTGACGTATCCCAATTCGGAATAGGCGCAGTTTTAGGCCAAACCTGTGATGGGAAAGAGCACATAATTGCTTGTGCAAGCCGGTCCTTAAACCCTGTCAATTACCCAGCCACCAAGAGAGAATGTTTAGGCATAATTTGGGCCTTACAACACTTTAAAGCATACCTAGCAGGGGTAAAAGTAACAGTCATAGCAGATCATCATGCATTGCAATGGCTAAGAAAATCAGACACCAAGAACGCCTTAACTGTTCGTTGGAGGGAATCCCTGGAAGAGTTTGACATAGACATAGTCTATCGACCAGGGAAATTGCATACAAATGCGGATGCTCTCTCTCGCCTCCCCCTGCAACATCAACATGCCACAGAAGAAGAAGACCCCCCTCACACTATCCATGCCATTCACCATCTAGGACAAGTAGAAGAAAGCCAACAAAAATTATTAAACAACTATCAACGACAACAAAAGCCCGACTGGATCCCGAGAAAACTGTTTAACCAACTATCCAGGCGTAGGGATAACTAATGCACTCTAGAAGGGAAAATTGTGATCACCCCCCAAAACGCATTTCCAACTATGCAATCAATACACATGGATAATGGCATCCATTTAGCTCAAAAACGTCTCATCGCCACCTTCGAACAAGTGTACTGGACACCATCTCCTTACCTAACCGCCAAAAAGATAACAGAAGCCTGTAGAGCATGTGTCCTAGGAAAAGACAGAACCAGGACACCTGGCCCCACAGGAAAACTAGTTGCATCCAAACCATGGCAACTCCTTGCAGTCGACGTCATGGGACCCCTCGAAAACAGCCATGGACACAAATATATCATCACCTTCGTTGACACCTACTCCAAGTATGTAATAGCATGCCCAGCCAAAGAACACTCTGCTTTGGCAGTGGCAGAAGCACTAATCCAACATGTGTTCCCCTACTTCGGATTGCCTGAAGCCATTCACTCCGACAACGCCCCAGAATTTACCAGTCATGTGTGGTCACATCTATCACTGATGTGTGGCTTCAAAATCAGTCACTCTTCTCCCTACTGGCCCCAGGGGAACTCCATCTGTGAAAGGAGCCATAGAACCATTGCCAATCAGATCAGAACCCGCCTGCAACAAATGGACTCCAAAGACTGGTCCAGCCAAGTAAGGATTGTGCAATGGGGCATCAACACCTGCCCAAGAGAAGATGGAATTACCCCCCACGAACGAGTGATGGCAGTAACCCCCCTCCTCATCCCATTACGTCATCTGGCTGCACCGTATGAACCATCCTCTAATTTCGACCAAAATCTACTACACCTCAAGAACAGACTTCGCCAAATAAAATATGTGCAAGATCTTCAACCTGATGAGACCCCTAGAGCCAGCCCCGCATCACATTGGCGACCTCGTCATGATTGCACACCTGCCAGTCCCCTCCAAAATGAAACCTAGATTCAAGGGCCCATTTGAAATCTTATCTGTGCCCAACTGCTATAAAATTACCATTATTTATTTTGGGAACCACGCACGTTTCGTAACAGGCATGTACGTAGATTTCAACCAATCAATGACAATGATGTAATGCTCGCTAATCCAGTTCAACATGACAGGTTACCAAATGACAATAATCCCAACTTAGAATCCACAGAGTCCACCCTTCCTGAGCTGCTTCCTCCTTCTTCTCCCTCTCGTCAACCCAAACATCCTTCTGACTTAAACAAATTACATAAGCCTAACCCACCTACCATTAGCCCCTTACAACTTACGGCAGTTCCTACAACTGCTCCCCCTATTCCTACCCGCACAGTCTCTGCCCCTCCAATACTCTCTACTAAGACCACTATCCCTACTCCCACTGCACCTTCCCACACCACAACTGCCCAGCCTTCACCTTCTATAACCCTACCTTCATTCTCTCAATCATCAGGTACTCAACCAACCACTCCTATCACTATCAATCTACCTTCAACTTCTCGACCCCAAGTTACTCCTTCCCCTCGCCTGTAGTATCTTCTCAGATTACTTTACCTACTGTCATAGCTAAACCAACTTATGCCTCCAAACTAAAAACTACTTCACCCCTCATCAACATTAGCCCTCTATCCTCTCCTTTGATCAGACCGACCCCACACAAACTAAATCGGCCCCCTCTCTCTCCCAGCTCAGCTTCTTCCCCCTCCCCTCAGCCTAGTGTACCTCAACCTACCCTAACACCCTCTAAGTCCTCAGTTTGTACGAGATCTGGCCGACGTGTGACACCACCTCAACGATGGGCCCCCACCTTCAAGCCCACATACAAGAAAGCCACCCAACCAGACCAGCCCCCCAAAGTTAGTGCAACTAGGCCCAGCGACCAACACACAAACGACAAGGACGTCACTACAACTTCAACCTCCACCAGGACCAGACCATCTACCAGTCCTCCTGCAGCCACAGCACCACAACCCTCAACCCCTTCTCTGCAAATCCAAGAGGCCACCATGAAAGTGATAAATGTGGCTTCACTACAAGGCTATACACCAGTCCCCATCACCACTACAAATAGCCTGCTACAGCTAGCCAAGGACTCCAAGGAAGACTGGCAAGTACAAATCACACTAGACCCCAACCAACCTACTGATGCCCCCTCCACAGCATGGTCCGTCATCCTAGGCTATGCCCCAACCCTCACCACATCACCGACATCCAAGACCTACCTAATTAGATCACGAGGTCGTGATTTTTTTTATAACGAAGGTGGTAAGATGACGGGCTCCCGACCAACGATAAACCGAGTGGCCAGCATAACCACTCAGGCAACCTCAAAACCCCAGGACAGACGACGAGGACGTTTACCTGAGTCCCCCCTACGAGTCTGCCGGAATCTACCTGAGTTGACCATGCCCAGCCGCCCATTCCACAGTTCTCTTTCACACCCACAACCATCTAAGAAAACGGAGGACTCTCTCAGCCAGTCACAAGCCACCATCCTCAGCCAACCACAACCGCCCTGGAACCACCAATTAGAACCCTCCTTTAACGTAGCCTCCACCAGAAGTGACGCTCCCTGTATTGTTCCGCCAGATTTGGAATATGATGAGCACTCCCTTATGCAATCTACTCACCAGTACCCCGGATATTGCAGGAACAAATGAACCTGATGACGCCTGACTACTCCAGGCCCCCGAGGATACAACTACAATCCCCTATGTGTATGTCTGAGTATAATTAGAAGACCTGCAAGACAGCTGCTCCAATTTTAGCTTTCAGTGTTTCCTATTTTTCATAGCAGCCCTGAACCTTCCAGCTGCCCCATTAAATATTGTAATATTACCTTGGAACCAGGCCCATATGATAATACCTGAGTTTCAAGGCTAGAATGTATATGTACCTCACAACAACCATTTTTCCTCTTTCCTCAATACCCCTTTTCCCTAGAGTTCATTGAGACCTGAAGCAAGAAAATATTTGCATAGGACCTCGGAAAAACCTGAGGAAAGTACACACCACTTCACTTACTGACTAGGCATTACCTTTCTGGGATGGGCTAGTTAAGGTCAGTGTTGCTACGGTGCCCCCCCTCACCACCTCACTTACTGACTAGGCATTACCTCTCTGGGACGGCTTAGTTAAGGACAGTGTTGCCACGGTGCCCCCCCACCTCGCCCCCCTGGCCCTCGAGAGTGCCCCCTGGACGTTGGCCCCCTTCCGGATTGCTGAAGGGCCACCTGTCTGTTGCCTGGCGCCCTGATCCGAGGACCCCTGATCGAGCTATGGACGTAATCCTGGACCTAGGACCTCTGTTCGAATTACGTAACCAGGCCTAGATCGAGGAGGTAACCAGCTGTGCAAGATTGGCTACTACCCTCTACGCC